>CM024528.1:28763115-28829737 GCA_014182385.1 Eucalyptus viminalis | reverse complement strand
TGCATTTTGGCCATGGATGACAGCCCAAGTGGCGGGGGCATGAACTTGAGCACTTAGGATATTTTCTTGGACTTTTGGGGCATATGGGACCCCCTCTATCTTCAGCAAGCCCACTTTATCCATTATTGTGGCCTTGAGAAAGCTTGAGAGAACCAGAGAGAACTGGCAGCCCCTCCCCTTTGCCGTTGATAGTTGCCTGAGCCCCCTTCGCAGCCATTGCGCCGGCCACAAGCCTGCGCACTGTCACGCCCCGATCCTCCAAGCATGTGCCCATCCCTCAATGGTCGATTAAAATGCGACATCCCAAGACGCGTCGCCGACCCATTCATTTTTAGGCACATATAGAAGCGAATAATTAAATCCTTAAACAACACGAAGATGAGATAGAAAAGTAGGGCCACAATTTTCGAAACCACATCACACTTTGATACATATCAAACTAAGTCATATATACAAGTCTAGTCTATAAATACAAGTCTACAAAAGGGTAAAGGGCTATTGTAGCACCCCGAACCCTTCGTAGGTCACCACAAGCACCAATGTTACTCATTATTACCTTTTTCCTTAGAAGAGGCGTCGTAGTTCACAGGCATTTTTTTTTTTTGAAAGCGGTCCCAGCGTGACTCATTAGCGGAAGCAAAATAAAGCATCACCATCTCTCCCCCTACCAACCATGATACAAATACACACCACTAATCATCATGATTTTATAGACAAGCCATGGCACTTTATTTACATATATTTTCAAGATGAGACTTCTTTTGGGTCGGTACAAATACACACCACTAATCCGGTGCGTCAGGCGGTGACGGTGGCAACATCCCTCTCATCACCCCGTCGCGACAAACGTGGACAGAGACAAACTCCTGGACGACTAGGCCCCTAGCCAGCCTATGTCGTACATGACAAAACAGCGCACTCGTATATGCATCAATCCAGGCACAAAAGGACAGCTGAACTCCTCGCACTCAACCTCGACGTCAGATGGTAAACCGTAAAATGCACCCCCCGCAACGGCAGGAAGCGGCATGCTGCTAATCCGAAATGTTGGTCCCCAAAGGGGTGAGTACAACCACTCAGCAGGTAAAGGAATCCAACAACCACTCAATGCATCATACAAATCATACATGCATTGCAAGCGTTACTTACCTTGAAGCCATGCGCATACTATCATGCGTCATCATCATAATCATAATTCATACATGTGTATCATCATGTCATACCCATATAGTTATCATCATGTCATTATTATATTACAACTTTCATGAAGAAATCTCCATCATGTCATCCGTAGGATGAGATTTTAACCCCACAAATATCTATAATTTTCCACCAAATTTTAGTATGGTGTAGTTCAAGATGTTAGCTACAACTTTTATGAAGAAATCGAAGCCAAAATCAGACTCTAAACATGCATGCAAGCTCACACAACATTCTGACTCAAACTGTTCAAGCGAAAACAGTCACACCACTCAAGAACAAGCCATCCATACTTCGGTTTTCCTCACCTAATCACCCAAAATTCGACATACATGTAACACACACACATGCAAGAGCACCTAGAGGACTCCCAACTTTACTCTAAACCGGACGGATGATGGCACACGGCGGCGAGCACGGCAGACGGACGGCGGCGACTCCTCCTTGTCTCCTCCTCTCTCAACCACTCTCCCTCTCTCTCGCACAAACCCTCTCTCTCTCTCTCTCTCTCTCTCTCTCTCTCTCTCTCTCTTTGGGCGAATGAGGTAACCGGCCACCCCTTTCTCTCTCTTCCCTTTTATCCCCCCTCATCCTCATCATTAGTAATCATTGCTTTGCCTTCAAATTAACCAATGCATGTCATCCTCCTTTGTGCCACTTGTTACAACACATGCACAATGGGCTTTGAATTTGGGCTTGGGCCATCCGGCCACTGTTGGGTCTCCCTCTTGGTTGGTCGACAGCCCCCTTTCGTGGGCCTAATTGGGCCGACTAGCTTGGCCCATCAAGGCTTCAGCCAATGGGCCTAAGGCCCAACCTAAAAAATTAACTTTTCATCTTCTTCTTTTTTTAATTTCTTTTATAAATTTTTAAATTTTAATTTCCACATGGCCAAAGTCTAGTGACATTTTTATTTAATTCGTAAGGTGCATGGCCAAGCATAAATTATCATCAATCTATTTAATTTAAAATCTCACAAACATATGCATAAATCACCTAATCTTAAAAGACTAATGGCTAAAGCATAAACCATAGGCAATTTCATTACCTAATTAGAGATTTTAACACACCTTATAATTTGACTTTGAATCTTGAGATGCCACAATTCTCCCCTCCTTAGAGAATTTCATCCTCGAAATTAGACACCACTCGTGCCTTCTTGAAACAAATAGGGGTACTTTTCCTTCCTGATCCTCACTTTCCCATGTGGCTTCCTCCATATCATGATGTCGCCATAATACCCTAACCAGAGGAATCTTCTTGGTCCTAAGAATTTGCTCCTTCCGATCCAATATCTGCACAGGTTCTTCAATGTACCTTATTTTCTCATCCACTTTGATGGCTTCACGATTGAGTATGTGACCAGGATCCGGCTGGTACTTCCTCAACATCGATACATGAAACACATCGTGCAGATTTTCTAACTTAGGAGGTAACGCTAAACGATAAGCTACATCCCCTATCCTCTTGAGTATTTCAAAAGGTCCAACAAATCTAGGGCTTAACTTACCCTTCATCCCGAATCGAGATATCCCTTTCATTGGAGATACCTTAAGGAATACATGGTCTTCTACACTAAATTCCAAAGGCCTTCTACGCCTATATGTGTAGTCTTTCTGTCTACTCTGAGCTGTTTTTAGTCTTTCTCTAATAATTTCAATAGCCTCAGTGGTAACTTGTACTAGTTCAGGTCCTGTCAATTTTCTCTCGCCTACTTCACTCCAATAGACAGGAGTCCTACATCTCCTTCCGTATAATGCCTCATAGGGAGCCATGCCTATACTCTTCTGAAAACTATTATTATAGGCAAACTCCACCAAATGCAATCTTTCATCCCAATTTCATTTGAAATCGATTACACAAGCTCTTAGGATATCCTCTACTATCTGGATTACTCTTTCTGTTTTTCCATCGGTCTGGGGATGAAAAGCAGTACTAAATTGAAGCTTAGTCCCTAATGCAATTTGAAGACTTTGCCAAAAGTTCGAAGTAAACCTCGAATCTCGATTTGAAGTAATGGTCACTGGAACACCATGTAAGCGTACCACTTGACTTACATACATGTCTGCATACTTATCCATTTGGTAGTCCATGCGAATCGCTAAGAAATGAGCCGATTTAGTCAATCGATCCACTATAACCCAAATTTAGTCATGATTGCTTAACATCCTTGGCAATCCTTGCACAAAGTCCATCGTTATATGTTCCCATTTCCATTCTGGAATATCTAATGTTCTCAAGAGTCCTGCGGGTTTACGATGTTCCGCTTTTACTTGCTGGCACGTCAAACATTGAGAAACGTGCTTAGCCGTATCTCTGCCTTCATACCATTCCACCAAAATTGCTTGACGCAAATTCCTGTACATCTTTGTACTACCGGGTGGATACTATAATTACTCTTATGTGCCTCCGACAGAATGTCCTTCCTCAATTCTTCATTGTCGGGGAACACAAAGTCGTCCTTGACATCTTACTATTCCATCATCGGAGACTTGAAATTCGATCTTTTTCCTAAAGATGCATCTTTCACTTTCAAAATCTCGGGTCGATTCTTGCAGGATTTTAATTTTCTGGATAATCTCTGGCTCTATCCTCAATGCTCTAAGCATACCAGTAAGACAATCAATTTCCAATTTAAATTCTGAGTTTGCTACAGATTCTAACAATTCCCATTCTGCCATCCTTAAACTAGCCATTTCCATAGCCAACTTACGACTAAGAGCATCCGCTACTCTATTCGCTTTCCCTATATGATATCTTATCTCACAATCATAATCCTTTAATAACTCCATCCATCTTCTTTGTCTCATGTTCAATTCCTTTTGTGAGAACAGATACTTCAAACTCTTATGATCTGTATAAATCTCAAACTTCTCCCCATACAAATAGTGTCTCTATATCTTCAAGGCAAACACTATAGCTGCTAGTTCTAAATCATGCGTCGGGTAATTCAGCTCATGGGGTTTCAATTGTCTGGATATACAGGCTACAACTTTGCCATGCTGCATTAAAACACATCCTAGTCCTTTGTGAGTGCATCATTATACACTATGAAACCATCAGGTCCAGTAGGTATGGTCAAAATTGGAGCTGAAGTCAATTTCATTTTGAGCTCTTGGAAATTCCTTTCACATTCCCCATTCCATTCAAATTTTACATTCTTTTGGGTCAACTTAGTTAAAGGTCCTGCCAATCGTGAAAATCCTTCAATGAACCTCCTATAATAACCAGCCAATCCTAAGAAACTTCGTATTTCAATGGGTGTCATTGGTCTCCGCCAATTTACCACAATTTCAACTTTTGTCGGGTCTACTGCAATTCCTTTTCCTGACACCACATGCCCTAGAAATATTATTTGGTCCAACCAAAATTCACACTTACTAAACTTAGCATACAACTTATGCTCTCTCAGGGTCTATAAAACTATCCTCAAATGTTGCTCATGCTCTTTAGGCCATTTTGAATATACCAGAATATCAAAAATAAAAACAATCACAAACTGGTCTAAAAAAAGGTTGAAATATTCTATTCATCAAATCCATGAATGCAGCCGGCGCGTTAGTCAATCCAAATGGCATAACAAGGAACTCGTAGTGTCCATAACGAGTCCTGAACGCAGTCTTAGGAATGTCCTCAATTCTTAACTGATGGTATCCCGACCTCAAGTCAATCTTAGAGAAAACTGAACTTCCCTGGAGTTGGTCAAACAAGTCATCAATTCTAGGCAAAGGATACTTATTCTTAATGGTCACCTGATTCAGTTGCCTATAGTCAATACACAAGCACATCGATCCATATTTCTTTTTCACAAACAAGACCGGTGCACCCCAAGGTGAAGCACTTGGTCTAATGAATCCTTTGTCAAACAACTCTTGCAGTTGTACTTTCAACTCCTTCAATTCAACTAAGGCCATCCTATATGGGGCTTTTGATATTGGTCATGTTCCAGGCATTAATTCAATTTCAAATTCAATCTCCCACTCTGATGGCAGTCCAGGCAATTCCTCAGGGAATACATCTTGAAATTCGTTAACTACACGAACTTCCTCAAGTCTAGGCTCCTCCCTTGCATAATCTCTAACTATGGTTAGGTACCCTTGACATCCTTTGTCAAGTAACTTACAGGCTTCTACTGCCAAAATAAGTGCAACAGGAAGATGGGTCTGACCTCCTAAAAATTCACAACTAGATTGATCAGGTAAAACGAATTGAACCACTCTTCTATAACAATTCATTCTAGCCCGATACTTATGAAGCTAGTCCATTCCTATAATAACGTCAAAATCATACATAGCCATTACAACCAAGTCTATTTCCATATCCTTTCCTCCCATGGATATCTTACAATTTCCACACATCATCGTAGACAATATCATATCATTTAAAGGCATGGAAACACAAAGAGGCGTCTCAAGAGGCGTTACTTCTATCTTATTCAAACGTCTATATCTTTCAGACACAAACGAATGCGTTGCACCCATATCAAACAATGCATATGCCTTTTCACCATTAATAAGGATCGTACCTGAGATAACATTTTTGGAAGCTTCCGCTTCCTCTTCCTCCTAGGTGATTGCATATACCCTTCCTTGTACAGGTGGCCTCTAAGGATTTCCTTGTGGGTTTGATCTAACAGCACTCTGATATCCCTGTTGCACTGAGCCAACACTCACTTGTGACCTCTCTTATGGGCAACTTCTCCTAAGATGACCCACTTGTCCACAACCAAAACATTTCGTTCGTCCAGTACAAGGTCCTGGGCCATGGTGCCCATTACACTTTTGACATACTCCAAGCTGATAGGGTGCTTTCCCTATATTCGGACCATTTCTTTCTCCTCCAAAATTTCCAAAATTACTCTTCTTCTTCACATTCCAGGTCTGACCTTGACCAAAATAAGGTCTTTTACCTTTTCTCACATCATTAAAATTCAACGGTTTCTTAAACTCCGACCGTTCTCTCAACAGCTCCTGCTCCACTAACTGTGCCCTTTCATAAATCTCATTATAATCTCTTATGTTCAAAGGCACCGGTTGCTTTCTAATTTCAGTCCTCAATCCTTTCAGGAATCTCTTAGCCTTCTCCTCCTGATCCTTAATCAATCTAGGAGCATATCTAGACAATTTAGAAAATCTAGCCTCATACTGATCTACTGTCAACCCCTTTTGTTCTAGCTGAACAAATTCAGTAATCTTCCTATCCTTAGCACAATCAGAAAAATGCTTCCTATTGAAAGCTCTAACAAACTCCTCCCAGTTCACATCAGTACTTGGTGGAAAGATTATGTCCTTCGAAGCTCTCCACCAAAACTTCACATTTCCCTCCAACTGGTACTCTGCTAAAACTATTTTCTCAGCATCAGTGCAGTCCAACAGCCGGAAAATTCATTCCATCCCATCAATCCATTGCTCCGCCTGTCACGCCCCGATCCTCGAACGCGCGCACATCCTTCTACTTGGTCGATTTTAGAATGCGATATCACAGGACTATGTATCGCCGACCCTTTCTTTTTATTAAGCACATGCAGAAGCAGTTATAAATCCCCAGACAATAAAACAATGGGATAGGAATGCTGGCCATATTCTTCATATTGAAATTCACAACCACACTTTCCTTAACAGCGCAACTCATAGTATATTTACAATACTATTCACAACATACTTGTCTCACACCTATCTATGCTAAGACAGGGTTTACAAAAGGGATGGGATCTCAGTCCACATCCGGGTTATATTCAGGATCCCTCTCTGGATCATCTTCTTCTTCAAAAGTCTTTCTCCCTTTCAGGTTCCTCTTTCTTAGCTTCTCCTCAGGGTCCTGAAATGGTTATTCAATAACCAATGAGACTACGTCTCAGCGAGTCCTACTCCCTAAGACTCGATTAGAAAGCCAATACACTATAGGCTGCCTAAACACGGCACGAGTTGGAGGACTTACCTTGGCCTCAAATTCCATCTACATATTAGTACAATTCAATAGGCATTCAAACAATCAGATCACCGATCGAAGCATCGATCGAATCGACCTAGTCGATTTCATATCAGTCGGACCCTTTCTAGGTCGTTCATCCTACTTCAAGCAATTCCTTAGATTTAGTGGCTTTACGGTCCCACCCGACCCTCTCAAGATCTAGTGGCTTTACGGTCCCACCCGACCCTCTCAAAAACTAGTGGCTTTACGGTCCCACCTGACCCTCTCAAGATCTAGTGGCTTTACGGTCCCACCCGACCCTCTCAAGATCTAGTCGCTTTACAGTCCCACCCGACCCTCTCAAGATCTAGTGGCTTTACGGTCCCACCCAACCCTCTCCAGATTCAATTTAGGAATAAATCTTAAATTCACTCCTAAATTACTTTAGCACCAAATAAAGCTCAAATAAATAAACGAACTGCACCACGACAATCAGCACGAAATTCCAGTCACCAACCATCCCGGTTGAATTTCCGGAAAAATAAAAAGAAAGTTCGAAAATTGCTGGGCTGGAAATCCAATTTAGGCTCATAATGCCGAATTGGATACCGAGACAAGCCCGGAAAATTACCGAGACTCGTTCCATAAATAACATGGCATGTCTACTTGCTAATGTCTATTTCTAACCACCTAACATGCATCATTAAGTCTCTAATTTAATTGATCTAAACTAATCTAACCACCTAATTGCATTTAATTAAATCTAACCAACCTTAAGTATAATTAGCAAACTAAGAAAGCTTTAGTGAGTAAAACTCACTTGACAAAAGCGGAGATCGAATCACCGCAACGGCGACACAACGGCGGCCGAAATCGGATTTTCGACAACACCGGCGGGCTTGGACCGGGCCTTAAGCTTGACCCAACAAATCTCAGCCCAAATGAGATTTGTCCTTGCACTGGAATGGGCTTGCTCTTGGACTTGGGTCTAATTGGGCTTGAAGACTACAATTGCTGAAAATGGGCTTGAAATAAAACTGAATTGGGCCTGTCTTTGCTGGGCCCGAAAGACTGAAATTGCTGGGCTGGAAATGCCTCTGCAGATGGGCTGAAGCAAGTTCGACTGGAGATGGGCTTCGCTGGGCGTGGAACCTGGTCTTGGGCTGAAGATACGCGGACGAGGGGATGGACTTTCGGCTGCTCACGCGGCTGAAGACCGTGGACTCACGGCTTCGATGATGCTGTTGCTTCGCTGGGGTTCTGGGATTCCTTCGGTGGAATTTGCTGGCTGCATATGGAGTTGCGGAGGCAGACGCGTGGACGGCAGAGGCGTGGGAACTTCGGTCAACAAACGGTGGAGGAGGGGGCGCCGTTGACTGGATTGTGGGCACGTGGTGGAAGAGAGACGGTGGTGGCTTCCTTCGGTGCTGCCTTTGGAGGCACGAAGGAAGACCGAAGATGAGTGGTCTTCGCTGGAGATGCTGGCGTGCGACACTGAAAATGGGCAGCTTCGGTCTTCGAGATTCACGGGTGCTGCTCAGTCAACAAACGAGGCCATCGAGGAAGGCTCTGACCGAAGGGGACCAACGCTAGTGGGGGCTGGCATGAACTTCAGTTTTCGAAGAGAAGAGCTGCAGGTTCTCAACCGAAGAAAAATGAAAGCGGAACGGCAGAGAATCAAGAAATCGAGCAGAAGCTGAGACCGTAGAGTCCAAATGAAAAGGAGCCGTGTGCGAGGAAGAAGATAAGAGAGAGGGTGGGCCATCCTTGCCAATTTTCCACAAGAAATATCTTCAACAATCAATCTAGGCCAAAGTTAACCCCTTGGCGCCCCGTTCACAGCCACACCAACAACTCTCACAACTTACCGATTGGTCGATTTTTGGGGGGGGGAGTTACGAATTTTAAAAATCTCAGCTTCAATTGGACATTCATCCCATCCAAGTTTCATCTCAATTGACCCTCATGAAATCAATTGTTCCTCCATCAATTACCCCGGCATTTTTCCTCACTCAAGTATCCTTCATGCTTCTCAATTTCACAATTGAAAACCATTTTCGACATTTTCTGCACTAAAACAACCCGGCGACGACTTTTTCCCAAAAAGTGTCAGTTGTCAGAAAAATCTTCTGAGACTGAGTCGATGCTCCTAAAATTTATTGTGACATGGCCAAAACTTCAATTTCTGAAATCGGACTCGAATTGGCGGTTAATTTTCATTCGATGTGTTTTTACCGTGACCTAGACTATCGGGTAACTTTCAGATATTTTTAAGAGCAAATGACCCATGGTCGATTTTCTTCGAACCACTACGAACCCACTCGACTCAATGGAAACTCTTGATTGTCGTGAAAATCTCGAGGATTCAATTACGGACATAGGGTACCAAAACAATAAGAAAATCAGTCTAGTGTTGGCTGACGAGAATTTTCTAATTCAGTGGTGTCACCCACGATTATCCACACATCTCCATCGATCCAGTCTATCTCTGATTTCAAATCGATTTTTAACTGTGCCGTAATGGCCTCTAAAGATGGACACGATCGAGAAGCCGATTCTTGATCGAGTTCTCAAGTCTATTGCCTTAAAATTCCTTAATAATTTTCCCAAATAGTCTAGTTATCTCGAGAGTGATCAGCTCTAAGAATAACCCTATAGACGCGTCAATGAAATGCCCGATTTATTCAGTAGAAGACAAGGTTGAAAATTTGGGATGTTACACCGCCTCTTTAGGACTTCCCATTCCATTGAACTTAAGTGGCTTCAGCTTCAAAAACTGCTCCACTAGTCCTTGAGTACGGCGTTCTGCTCCGGGCTGTTCTGCGCCGCCTTTCCATCGATTTCCAATATTGGCTAATGCCTGCGGGATGTCTTCCATTCGGGTTCAGACCTTGCGGTAGAGGCTTCAGCCCTCGATGGATGAGCACTTCCAGCTCGCACCATGACTTTCCTACAATTTCCAAGCATTGCCTCAGGAATAATCTAAGACTCACTGCCTCCATTCAAAGCAACTACTACTACTACATAACTAACATATACATGTTACTGGTACCTAAAGGCAATTCAAAATAAACTACGAGGGATCTACGAGTGAATTTTCATCACCCGTTATTCAATTATTTCATTTTATATCTTATGGTGTGCATTGTCATCATGTTCCTCAATTTCCAAATGAGGCTCCTTATCACTCCACCTATGACCATTGGCTCTGATACCAAAAAGGGGCGTTATAGCACCCCGAACCCTTCGTAGGTCGCCACAAGCACCAATGTTACTCCTTATTACCTTTCTCTTTAGAAGAGGCGTCATAGTTCACAGGCATTTTTTTTTTTTGAAAGCGGTCCCAGCGCTACTCATTAGCGGAAGCAAAATAAAGCATCACCATCTCTCCCCCTACCAACCATGATACAAATACACACCACTAATCATCATGATTTTATAAACAAGCCATGTCACTTTATTTACATATATTTTCAAGATGGGACTTCTTTTGGGTCGGTACATCAAAAGGAAAAGCTAGGACTCAACCATGTCCAGCCTAAAACCCAAAAAAGAAACCCTCGACCCTCTACATCTCACGTCCACAACCCCCATCATAAGTGTCGGCTAACTATCCCAAAAAAAACCAGCTCCTACTCGTCACGCACGGGCCTCACACCCAATCCGGTGCGTCAGGCGGTGGCGGTGGCAACATCCCTCTCATCACCCCGTTGCGACGAACATGGACGGAGACGAACTCCTGGACGACTAGGGCCCCAGCCAGGCCTATGTCGTACATGACAAAACAGTGCACTCATATATACGTCAATCAAGGCACAAAAGGACAGCTGAACTCCTTGCACTCAACCTCGACGTCGGATGGTAAACCGTAAAATGCACCTCGCGCAACGGTAGGAAGTGGCATGCTGCTAATCTGAAATGTTGGTCCCCAAAGGGGTGAGTACAACCACTCAGTAGGTAAAGGAATTCAACAACCACTCAATGCATCATACAAATCATACATGCATTGCAGGTGTTACTTACCTTGAAGCCATGCGCATACTATCATGCGTCATCATCATAATCATAACACATACATGTGTATCATCATGTCGTACCCATATAGTTATCATCATGTCATTATTATATTACACATGTCATCATCATGGCATCATCATATCATATACATGTCATCATCATCATGACATCATGACATCACACATGTCATCATCATCATGGCATCATCATATCATATACATGTCATCATCATTATGACATCATCACATCACACATGTCATCATCATCATGCATATCATCATGCCATATCATATACCATCATCATCGTCATGACATCATCTCCTCATATCATATATCATCATCATCATCATCATGCATATCATCATGCCATATCATACATCATCATCATCATCATGCATATCATCATGCCATATCATATATCATCATCATCATCATGCATATCATCATGCATAGTTCAATTTCCACTTTTAACTTTTCAATTTGATCACCACATCACCCTTCCTCGATTCATCAATTTCATCTCATATTTTACACTCACATCCCATGCGAGAAAAACCTCAGGCATTCAGCCATTCCAGGCCACCGGGCATCCGACCCCCACATTCCGGGCATCTCGCATCCCAACTGGCATCACGAGGCATTCCCCTCGGGCAAAGACCTCCAACAGGGCTTCCGGCATTTACACTCCCTGGCTGGGCATCCCGCACCCCAATCCTGGCATCGCGAGGCATTCCCCTCGGGCAAAGACCTTTGACAGGGCTTCCGGCCCCCCACATTCCGGGCATCCTGATTCTCCCAGGGCCATCCGGCAATGTATCTCTATACATTCCGGGCATCATCCTCCACCACAACCATCTCCTCATTTAACATTATCCATGTTTACCAATTTCGGTCTTAATTTAGCATGGCCTATGATGTGATGTCAAACAAGTCATATTCCGCATGGTATTCATACATGCATTTCAATTCAATGTCATGCATACATCAAAATCTCATCATACATGTTACATGGGATAATTATTTATGAAATAAAATTTAATGGAATTTATGGACAATAAAATAATCCATTTTTCATGCCCTTTTTCATTTATTTAAATTCGAGCTTTTGTCATTTTCAACAATATTAAATTTAATATCTATAAATTCCCAAAAATTATAGAAATTAAGGCAAGTGATAAACAATACAATAGGATAATAATTACATGCAAAATTCATGGCCAAATAGAATTTCACACAATTTCACAATTCTCACAAAACAGCATATAATTTTCGGATGAAACCAGAATACACAGTTTCTGAAGAAATTCGATTAAAATACCCATACGACTTCCAAAAATTACGAAATTTTACCGAGTTATAGCCAAGAAATTTTCGTACATCTTTCATCCAGAATTCCAAGCCAGATTATTTATGGATTAGTTTCTACAGTCTCACGAAGCTTCTGGAATCCATTTCCGAAACGTCCAGTACATGCTTCTCCGAAATACTGAGTTTTTACCTACCTATTCTCTTTAGTTTCCTCTGAAATTTGGATATGTTATACATAAATATTTCCTCTAAAAGTTTCACGAAGATATCTAAGTCAAATAACCAGATTATAGTCGTTATTTAGGTCCATGATAATCCGGGTGTCTTGAAATAGATCTCCAGAATTACCATCTTCAAGATCTAGTCAATTTACTAGGCTATACTTGTTCATTTCACTTCAAATTTCAGTATGTTGTATTTTAAGATGTCCCCTACAACTTTTATGAATAAATCGAAGAGAGATTATTAGCAAAAATCAACATGCAACCACAAATCCAACAAGAAGTCAGTGAAATCGTTCCAGATCTGAGGTCTCCGTAGGATGAGATTTTAACCCCTCAAATATCCATCATTTTCCACCAAAGTTTACTATGTTGTATTTCACGATGTTAGTTACAACTTTCATGAAGAAATAAAATCCAAAATCTGACTCTAAACATGCATGCAAGCTCACACAACATTCTGACTCAAACTGTTCAAGCGAAAACAGTCACACCACTCAAGAACAAGCCATCCATACTTCGGTTTTCCTCACCTAATCACTCAAAATTCGACATACATATAACACACACACATGCAAGAGCAGCTAGAGGACTCCCAACTTTCCTCTAAACCGGACGGATGATGGCACACGGCGGCGAGCACGGCAGACGGACGGCGGAGACTCCTCCTCGGCTCCTACTCTCTCTCTCTCTCTCTCTCTCTCTCTCTCTCTCTCTCTCTCTCTCTCTCTCTCTCTCTCTCTCTGGGCGAATGAGGTAACCGGCCACCCCTTCCTCTCTCTTCCCTTTTATCCCCCCTAATCCTCACCATTAGTAATCATTGCTTTGCCTTCAAATTAACCAATGCATGGCATCCTCCTTGGTGCCACTTGTTACAACCCATACATAATGGGCTTTGAATTTGGGCTTGGGCCATCCGGCCACTCTTGGGCCTCCCTCTTGGCTGGTCGATAGCCCCATTTCGTGGACCTAATTGGGCCGACTAGCTTGGCCCATCAAGGCTTCGGCCAATGGCCTAAGGCCCAACTTAAAAAAGTAACTTTTCCTCTCTTTTTTTTTTTTAATTTCTTCTATAAATTTTTAAATTTTAATTTCCACATGGCCAAATTCTTGTGACATTTTTATTTAATTCATAAGGTGCATGGCCAAGCATAAATTATCATCAATCTATTTAATTTAAAATCTCACAAACATATGCACAAATCACCTAATCTTAAAAGACTAATGGCTAAAGCATAAACCATAGGCAATTTCATTACCTAATTAGAGATTTTAACACACCTTATAATTTGACTTTGAATCTTGGGATGCCATAGCTACATATCCTCTAAGCGTTCAATCCCTCAACAGAAGACTCCGGGGTCTCTAGATCTGAGAGACTAGGGTCTACCATTGTGCCACTGGGAGGGTCCGCCGTACCTTTTCCAAAAGCAACCTCCAGCACTGACATAAGGACCTCAGATTCTGGTAGATGACCTTGTCTAGGTCCATTTCGCTCGTGATCATACCACAATATGTATTGATGGGGTACCATCCGTGATAGACCCACATCAACCCAAACAATAGATCTCACGAGTTCGTAAACCCATCCCCTTGAGTCCCCATGAAGCGGAATGTAAGATACCTACTCGGTGACCTTCTTCGACTAGCCAAAATGTTTAGGAGGGACCTTCATCTAAGGACCTGAAAATGTTAGCCCATAATGGGGTGAGACAACATCTCAGCAAGTCCACCCCTAAACTGCGACTAAGAAGGAGATACGCCTAAAGGCTACCTATGCATACACAAGATAGAGGACTTACCTTTGTCTCAAATCCTTCCTGCAAATCAATACAATTCATAATTTCAACTGATCCACTCAATTCAATCAACCCATTGATCAGACAATCAATCAGCTCAATTCCATACCAATAGTACTATCTATCAATTTAGTATGACCAAAGCTCACAAGCTGATATATAGATAGATAGCTCACTCAAGCTAATATATAAATAGTGCTCGCTCAAGCTGATAAAATGATCTTAGGGGATATATATATATAGGTCATGCTTACTCAAGCTGATAAAACGACATTTGCTCAGTCAAGCTGATAAATCACCACATTGAAAATACCGGATAAAATAGTCGTGTATGGGTACACAGTTGACTTGAGCCAAAACTTCAATATCTTTCTTTTAGAAATTCCCACTAGTCATAATAATCCATCAACACATTTTTTGGCACTGTAGATCGACGCACGGTATTTTCTAATTAAATACCAAAATTACTCAATTTTGGAATAATTATCCAAAATTATATTTCTCACTCAATTTGCACAAATCAACACTCGATTAAATAAACCAATCATACCATTGAAATCAGCAAGAAATTCTAATCACCAACTATTTCGGTATAGTTTCCAGAAAATAATAAATAATTAAATAAATACATTGAAATACCAAAAATAGAGACTTATGATGGAAAAGCCTAATTAAATTCCAAAACAGGCCCAAAAAAATTCCGAACCTATCTAGATAAATAACACGACCTATCTAGTTGCTTATGCAGCCAATCTAACCACCTAACATGCAATAACGAGTAATTAAATCGCTAATCCGTTCTAACTAACCACATAAACCTTACTTAGCCTAAATTAATCAATCCTTAAGCATAATTAACTCCTTAAGCAAAGATTAGTGAGTAAACTCACTGGTTTTGAAATTGAATGAGTTCACGGCGATGGTAACGTAGAGACAGGCAACAAACTCCGAAACGGCGACACCAAGCAAGGCCCAGAAGCAGTCCGAAATGGGCCAAACAGTACACGGCTAGGCTAAGGGGGCTTGGTTCTATTCTTGGGGCAAAAGAGGAGGTGCTGGCTGACTTGGGCTTAAACAGCGAGGGACGAGCAATAGCGGCCCAAGCGAGGCTTCTAGTGGCCAGACAAGTGGCCAAGCGGCTCCGACAACCAAAGACGGCAGCTCGAAAGCTTCAGGGAATGGGTTAGGGTCTCGACTAGAGCAGAACGGTGGCGGATAAGAGTGGGATGCACGGGGGATGCAACACGACACAAGCGGAAAGTGGCACGCATGCAACGGCAATAGGCGACTTCGGGCGATTTGGCATTGGCACGGGGCTTGCTCGGCTTCTTCTACACTTTCAGAGCCTCTAAGGGTCTGAAAATGGAGAAAGTAGGGCTGAGGGAGGAAGAAAGGAGACAACACAACCTTAGAGGGGGCCACTTTTCTTCCAATCTATCCCTTTGTCCCCTTGAAGAGGTCCCACCATAGCTGGTTGGCTTCCTCAGCCATTTGCATACCACAAAACTTCCCTTAGAAGCCAATGAAGTGGTCCAAAGGTTGAGGACCCCGGGCCACGAATTTACAACATTTTTCTCGTAAATCCACTTCAAATTCCCTCATGAATTGATTCAATTCGGCCCTCATAAATCCAACTAAGGTGTCGTCGATCAAATTGACATTTTCTCTCACCAACAGAACCAACTTGCATCCCAAAAACGCGATAAAAAATGGTCCTCTGAATTTTCTTGACAAAAACGGCCCTAATTTGAAATTCTGCCAAAAATCTCAGTTTGTAGAAAAAAAATCTTCGGAGGATGAGTCGATGTTCTTAAAATGACTCGTGACATGATAGAACTTTTAATTTCGAAAATCAAATTCAAATTCACGGTTTATTTCAATTTAGCTCAATTTTAGCGTGAGTTAGCCTACTTGGCAGTTTTTAGAAATTTTTGGTGCAATTAACCCATGGTCGATTTATTTCGAGCCACAATGTACATCTTCAACACATTGGCAACTCTCAATGGTTTCAAATATGGACACATGGTACCAAAACGACAGAAAAAATTGACGAGAATTTTGCAATTTGGTGGAATCACCCAAACTTTGGTAACCTATCTCAGTCAAACCGACCTACCTCTGATCCTTGATCGATTTTTAACTATGCTGTAATGATCTCTATAGATGAGCACGGTCGAGTAGTCAATTCCTGGTCGAATTCTCAAGTCTATTGCGTTAAAATCCTTTAATGGCTTGCCCAAATAATCTAGTTATCTCATGAGTGATCAGCTCAGAAGATAGCACTATAGGCATGTAGATGAAAAGCCAGATTCATTCAATTGAAACCAGAACTAAAATTTCAGGATGTCAAACTTACGCCGTACGGCCGCCTCGGGCCCCGCCGCTCATGCCGTGACTCCTCGCCATCTCCTCGAGCCCTTGGTCGTCATAGAAGTTCAGTCGGAGCCTCACCGTTGCTATCTTACCGTGGTCTGCCTTCGCCTGGCCCACTGCAGCCACCTGTCCATCTGCCTTGCTCATTCTAGCCCAAGCCAAGCCCCACGCCAGCTTTTTCGGCCCAATAACGAAAGCTGAAGCTAGCAAGGGTCTTTAGGCTTCGTGGCCCATTGTGAAGCCCGTCCAATCTCTGTTTAGTGTCACCACAGCATTGTTTGTTGCCCGCCTTTGCATTGCCATTCTCATGGACTCACTGGATCGCTAAACCGGTGAGTTTACTTGCTAAACTCTACTTATGGTTTAGGTGGTTAGTTAGAATGGATTAGCGATTTAATTTTCGAATTATGCATGTTAGGTGGTTAGAATAGCTTAATTAAAGACTAGATAGATTGTGCTATTTACCTAGATAGGTTTGGAAATTTTCTATGCATGTTTAGGTGGTTAATTTAGCATTTCTGGCTATTTAATGGCTTTTAATTAATTAGTTTTTGGCATTTATTTAATTATTTATTATTTTCCGGAAATTATACCTGGATAACCGATGACAAGAATTTCATGCCGATTGTAATGGTGTGCTTAATTTCTGCAATTGAGTGTTAATTTATGCAAATTGAGTTGTGATTGGAATTTAATGTATTTATTCAAAATTGGGAAATTTTGGTATTTTAATGAGAAAATACTAGGCGTCGGTTTTTAACGCCAAATTGTTTTTATATACTATATTAAATAGTGGGATTTTTTAAAAGGAGAATATCACAGTTTTGACTCAAACTGACTTTGTACCCACACACGATTATTTTCATCGAGTGTTTTTAACATGAAAAAATTAGGCCAAGTTCATTATCTTAATTGAGGAATTTCTATGCAAAGCACAATGTCCTTGGCCGGTATTGAGTGATCGTGTGATGGTTAAGTGAACCCATTCCCGATGTGAGTCGGTGTTTCAGCTTGTGTGAGTAATAATGCATGATAGCTTGTGTGAGCAATTCATGTCAGCTTGTGTGAGCAGCATTTCATATCAGCTTGTGTGAGAAGTAACCCGTGGCTACGCCAAAAGACTGTTGTTTGTTGGTAGTTCATGCTTGTGTGAGCAATAAGCGAATTGGATCATGTGAATGATTGTATTGACCGATCGATTGATGGTATTGATTGAGTTGATCGATGGATCGATTATATGGATTGATTGAATTGAATTGGTCGATTGGGTATATGAACTATACTGACTTGCAAGAGGCAAATGAGGCGACGTAAGTCCTCTATCTTGTGTGTATAGACTACCTCTAGGCGTATTTCCTTCCTAGTCGGAGTTTAGGGGGTGAATTTGCGGAGACATTGTCTCACCCTATCATGGACTTTAAATTTTCAAGTCCTTAGATGGCAACCCCGCCAGTTCATTATGGATAGCCTCGGAGGGTTATCGAGTTGGTCACTGATTTCCTTGTTCCTGGAGGCCATGGGGTCTAGGTTTATGAGCTCGTCGTGACCATCGTCTAGGTCGATGAGGGCATACCTAAGAGGGTACCTCATCGATATAGGGTGTGGTTTCGCTGCAGCCTCAATGGACGCAGATCAGGTCCCTTATAGGATTTTGAGGTCCCAACTACGGTAATAGACACCGCTTTTGGTGAAGGTACAGCTAACCATCCTGACGGTATAGTAGTAGATCCGCTGCCCCCGAAGCCCGTGGAGTCTGAAGGATCAGTGAACGTCTCACTAGTGGACCGTAGGACAATTACATCAGATAAAGACCCGAGATTCGCAGCTGCCTTTTGGAAAAGTTTGTAGATCACCTTAGGAATGAAGCTGTAGTACAGTACAGCCTATCATCCTCAGACAGATAGCTAGTTTGAGAGGAGGATTCAAACCCTTGAAGACATGCTGCGAGCTTGCGTATTGGATTTCAAAAGAAGTTGGGAGGAATAATTTCATCTCGTTGAGTTTTCCTACAACAACAGCTACCAGCAGAGCATTCAGATGGCTCATTTTGAAGCGTTGTATGGCAGAGCATGTAGAACGTCAGTTTGTTAGGATGAGCTTGGAGAATGAAAGATCACAAGCCCAAAGTTAGTCCAACAGTTTAGTGGATGCAGTTGCAGTCATCAGAGATAGATTAAAGACCGCTCAGAGCCGCTAGAAAAGCTACACAGATAAGCATCGAAGACCATTTGAATTCCAAGTTGGTGAGCTTGTCTTTTTTAAGGTGTCACCAATGAGAGGTACTTCACGCTTTGACAAGAAAGGGAAACTGAGTCTGAGGTATGTAGGTCTTTTTGAGATTCTGGAAAGAATAGGGACTCTAGTGTATCGTCTTGCATTACCGCCGAGGTTGGCGCAAGTGCATGACATCTTTCACATGTCAATGTTGAGGAAGTAAGAGCTTGACCCGACCCACGTACTAAATTTTGAGGAATTAGATGTGGACAACAAAGTGTCGTACGTGGAAAGACCGGTTCAAATTGTGGATTGGAAAGAACAGGTTCTATGTACCAAGACAATTCCCTTGGTCAAAGTGGTCTGGCAACACCACGGCACAGAGGGAGCAGCCTAGGAAAGTGAAGATTCGGTGATAAAGAGGCATAATGGAATTGCTCATCTAATCTACGGCTTTAAAATTAAAAAAGAAATGTTGACCGGATGATTGTTTTTGGAGCATGTACGACAATGCGGATTGAATTTAGTGAGGCATAATATTTGTGTTGGACCCACATAGTGAAAAGCACTCCCGTGGTCCATACAAGATGTTTCCTCGGTCCAACCATAATCTCCATATTATTTTCCGTTCCTGTAAAAACATAAATCCATATTTAAAGAGGGAAAAAGGCGAGCAAAGAGATGAAATAAAATATTATGTCCTTTATAAGGACAAACCCTATTGAGCACTTGCAATCTCAACTTACTAGTCTTATATTTTTTCCGATTAATATAATTTTAAGATAGCTAACCGTGTCTAGTTTTGGCTATGATAATCTATTATAGAGAAATAAAAAAAGCCATAAAGAGAGATTATTGCTTGGAGAACCTATCGCCACTTGCGTTGGTGAAAGGCATACATGTTTTTTAGTCCATTTCTTTGTCTAAAGCACAATTTTTGGTGAACTTTTGTCATGTGAAGCAAGATCATAATGGATGGGTTTAACAATTATTGACCTAATTGCATCTCCCACTCTTGCGGACACATGACTCAATGCAAACAACTGATTTAACTCACCAGTAGTTAAACCACCTCAAGTTGCATCTATTTCGTGCACCATTTCATTTGTGAAATGATTGTCGCAATACTCTTACATTTTATTTTTTCATAAATACTCTCTATATACAAAATATACATACATATTTTTATATTAATGGCCACACATTCTTCACCGTTCCTCCTCTATGTTTTTCTGTAACCAAATTATGTTAGACAAGAGTAATCGCATTCAAGTTAACCAACAACATGGCATGTAGTCTGTAGAAGAAATGGAAATTTCGAGATTTTCTCATACCAAGCCTCTTGCTTCAGGCTTTTCAGGGCTTTGGCTCCAAAATATTTTTGCATTGACTCGTGTCTCAACTAGGGAATTAGTAGAGCAGTTGTAGACTTGGAATTAACCTACTTTTCAATGTTAAGATGAAACTTTTGTAAGGACAGTCTTGAGACGTTTAGTATTGAATAGAAATTATTTCTAATGTCGGAGACTTTAAAACACTAGGGACGTAAGCATGAAAATACTTTAAAGTATGTCATGTCTCGACCTTCCTCGCCACAGAAACGCGACATCCGCTTCGTCGAGATTTATTTGCGACGTCCTAAGAGGCATCGCCATCCCATTAATTTTTATATTTCTATTAAATACATACGGAAGTGTGCAACTCAATCACCCAATCAACAACAACAAACGAATAGTAAGGAAAACACATGTAAACTATGCATCTTATTTGCTTCATTTATATACATCAGAACGATTCATTTACATGCTCACTTCTTTAGGGCCATTCCGATTTTCACCCCAGTCAAAAAGATATATGGGGAGAAGGGTTCACAAGCTTCAGGGTGGGCCTATCTTCTCTAGCAAGATACTAAGCAAAAGTGGCTCTCCTACGAGGGCCAGCCACCTAAGCATCACCTACTAGACTATTTGGTGGGCCATCGTCCACATCTGGTCCAGGGACGAGATCGCAATAGCCCTCATCCACCCAAATAGTATTAGTAATCCTTCAAAAAGCGGCATCCTCTTTAAACATGTCCATGGCCAACACCAAAACGCATTAAACGAGCAGGCGGTGGATCCATATCTATTGGCTCGAAAAAAGGTTAAGCAACAACGAATGAGTTGGTATAGGTGGATGCCTCACATTGGAACCTTACGAACACTCGACCCCAACATGTTAATGATAAATCAATAGCAAAGCCTTTAGTTTGCTTTAATTATATACATGAAAAGGAATCCTCAGCCACCTAGGCTACTCTCTTTATCGACAATGTACGGAATATCACATACTCATAATCATCTTACACGTGCCAATTAATTATATTAAAAATTTACACATGCTTCACAAATTACAATTAATACCCTCGAAAATTCACACGTGTCATCCAACGACCTCACAGATATTACCATGGCTCTCTTTCCTCAACTAATGTCATCTAAAATGTCCATGTGCCTGTTACGTCCCAATTCATGACAATCAACTCATACACAAGCCTTCTCACATCATAAAAATGACCATTAAATTATGCACAAGTCTAATGCATCATAAGCAATGGCATACCACATATGTACGTGTCATAAAATCATTTGTTTTCTTATATGGAGTTTTATTGCATGGATATATGTGGGGATTTAAGAGAAAAATGGCGTGCTCTAAAATATTCGTTTATAATTTGGATCGATACAAGCGAGACTACAATTGAGTAAGTAAATAGTGCTATTCAAAAAGTACTACAGAATGATGCATAAGATTTCTACAAATCTCTCTCTCTCTCTCTCTCTCTCTCTCTCTCTCTCTCTCTCTCTCTGAAATTCTAACTGAGTTTAAAATTTGGGTGTGCACTGGGTCCCATTCAATCGAGAAAAAAATATCGAACTGACTTGAACTAATGGGTTCAAGGTCGTTTTCAAGGAAATCGGTTACTTTCACGTTTCCAAGGCCGGAACCATTGGTTCTACTTGAGAATTGATTCGAACCGGTATCAAACTGGATTCTCGAATTGAAATGTCTCCTTACCAGTTTTGAAGCTTCTTTTAGGAAAAAACATAAAATAATAATGCATCCATCGAGAATCAAACGACAACCTTCCTTATGAATAAACAACATAACGACTTTGGTCAAACTATGTAGTTGTTTAAGCAAGGGATTGTGCAATTTATTGGCCTGCCAAGTACAAACCCATAAAAAACAAAAAAAAAACAAAAGAAGAAGAAGAAGAAGTGCAAACCCATCACTTTGTTTTTATCTTAGATAGTTGAGTTACAATTTGTGCACAAAATCGGTAATGTGTTGTTCGATTAGATCACATGGACTCTATACATAAACAAATTTGAGGATATTATCCATCAGTTAATCCAGTTTAAACGACAACAATGTAAAAATTATTTTATTTTTATGGCTAGGGATTGAACTTAGGATCTCTCTCCCTCCCTCCTTTGAATCCGAAATATCTCCCTCCTTCAAATCCCAAATTTGGGGTAGATTTGTTTAGCGTTGAGCAACAACACCAAAATCAGGTCCGCGCAAATATCAACTCTCAATTACTAATTCAATTGGAATTGATTCATCATGCATTCGTTAGCATGCATGATATTTAACTAAAATAGTAAACGGACGGCACAAATAAGTAGGCCTGGGATATTCAAATTGAGATGAAAGTAGGCATTGGAGATTCAAGTTGATATTGATTTAAGGAAATTAGTTTCATTTCAATAATTGTCATTTGTCTAAAGGATCTCCTTCCATAAGAATCCATTAACAAGAAATAGAGCATGAAGATTCGTAGACCATGCATTTATTGGTAAACACAAACTTCATTACATCCATGTTGCTCTCCCCTTCAAAATAGCTATAATGTTTGTTGCTATGTAGGACAACTGATAAACATTGACATTACGCTTTGTCAAAGGTGGAACTGTGACATCCCATATTTTCGATCATGTTTTCTATTAAATAAATCGGGCATTTCATCGACGCGCCAATAAGGCTATTCTCAGAGTTGATCACTCTCGAGATAATTAGACTATCTAGGGAAGCCATTAAGAAATTTTAACACAATAGACTTGAGAATTCGACCAGGAATCGACTTTTCAATCATGTTCATCTTTAAAGGCCATTACGACACAGTTAAAAATCGATTTGAAATTAGAGATAGGTCGGTTTAACTGAGATGTGTGGCTAATCGTGGGTGACCCCACTAAATTGGAAAATTCTCGTCAGCTGGCACTAGACTAATTTTTCTATTGTTTTGGTACCCTGTGTCCGTATTTGAATTCTTGAGATTTCACGACAATCGAGAGTCGCCAATGTATTGAGTGGGTCCATTGTGGCTTGAAGAAAATCTACCACGGGTCATTTGCACTAAAAAATTCTGAAAGTTACCTGATAGCCTAGGTCACGCCAAAAACGCGCCGAATGGAAATTAACCGCGAATACGAGTCTGATTTCAGAAATTGAAAGTTCTATCATGTCATAATAAATTCTGGGAGCATCGACTCAGTTTCAAAAAAAAATTCTGAAACCCGAGACTTTTTGGGAAATAATCGTCCTATGGCCGTTTTTTGTCCAGAAAAAGGCAGGGATCGTTTTTGATTGCGCAATTGGGTTGCAAGTGGGATCAATTGGTGAGGAAAAATACCAATTTGATTATTGACTCGATAACGGAATTTATCAAAGCCAAATTGGATTGAATCAAGAGAGGATTACATTTCCCTTGCACTTTCGTATGCCCCCTTTGCCTAGCCATTTTGGACCATTTCAAGAGTTGTATGATGAGCTTTGGTGGCTAAATTGCAGCCATGGAAGACAGCAATGGTTGAGGGTTAGTCAAGGGGACATTGGAAGAGAAAATGTGACTATGTGGTCCCCTCTTGCCCATTTCCTTCCTCTCTCTGGTGTGGATTGCTTTCCTCTCCATCTTCTACATCTTCGCATGCCAGCAACCAAAGAGAGAAGCCAGCAGAACCGCTGAGGAGCCCCACCATCGCACGCCACACACCGAAACACCACCGAGACTGGTCGTCACCGTCCACGCGCACCACCGCCTACGCGTGCTGCTTCGCGCTCAACCGCCTAGCCCAATGCCCTTTCTCACCCCCCACACCAGTCCAGCTGCTGTCCCATGACCTATGGAACCAGCTGGTATCGTATATTGTCCTTTCTCCAATATGACATATAGAGTCACCGAGCCGACATAGTATATCATCCTTTTTCCCATATGACATATAAAGTCACCAAGCCGATGTTGCATACCGTTCCTTCTCTAAGATGACATAAAGAGTCATCGAGCCGGTATCATATATTGTCCTTTCTCCAATATGACATATAGAGTCACTGAGCCGATATAGTATATCATCATTTTTCCCAGATGACATATAAAGTCACCAAGCCAATGTTGCATACTGTTCCTTCTCTAAGATGACATAAAGAGTCATCGAGCCGGTATCGTATATTGTTCCAATCGTACAATTAACTTACCATTTTTATCATACTCGATAAAAATACATATGTGTGGGCACATGGCCGGCCTTAGTCAAAATACAAGGTTTTCCCTTTTGAACCTCCCACTATTTTCAGTAGTCCCAAAATAGATTTTTGGCGCAATAGACCAACTCCCGGTAATTTTCCAATGAATTACCAAAATTATCCATTTTTGGAATTAAATACCCACAAACATTAATCATAATCAATTTGCACAATCAGGTACTCAATTAAATAAACAGAGAGCATCACTGCAATCAGCACGAAATTCCGGTCACTAACTATCCCGGTCTAATTTCAAAAAAAAAATAATTAATTAAATAATTATGAAAAATATTAAATAAATGCCAACAAATCAACTTAGGCCCGAAAAAGCATAATTGAATGTCGAAACAGACCCAAAAAAATTCTGAATCACTCTAGATAAATACTAGAGCTCGTCTAGGCCCTAATTGCACTAACTATCCGTCTAATATGCATCAGCAATTAATTAAATTTCATTAATCTAATCTAACTAACCACCTAATCATACTTAACTTAATCTAATCAACCCTTAAGCGTCATTAACCTACTAAGCGAGGATTAGTGAGTTAAACTCACTTGTTCGACAATCTGATCGGCTCAAATTATTGAGGACGCAACGGGGATCACTTCTCTCCAAAGCAGGCCTAACTTTCGGGGCCGGGAAAATCCTCAAAACGGGCCAAACACTTGCTGGAAAACCCACACTTTTTTGCTCTGTTCTTGGCTAAAACAGAGGGAAACAAGGCTGGTTTAAGGCGGGGATGGACCGAGGAAGGTTGAAAGGACCAAACCGGGACTAGGCAGGGACTCACGGCTGCTGAACAAAGGTGGAACAACTTCGGTTGAGCTCAACCAATCTCTAAACAATAGCTGGGACGCGAGACAAGGCTGTTGGGGCGTTGGGGTCGCACGGTGGAGGTAGAATAGCGACGGGCTGGCGCGGTGGCACATGCGCGCATACGGCTACGACGGCATGTGAGGTGGACGGCTCGGCTTACTAGTCTTCTTCTTGGCTGCTAGTTTCAAAAATGGCACCATGAAAAGGGGGGAGGGGCTGTGGACGGCAACTTGAGGGAGAGATGGAAGAGATAAGGGGGACAATGGCCCTACCATGGCCATCATCCTCATCCAATGGTCCCCTTGACCAAACTCTACTACCAGTTGCATCTCTTGGCCCAAAATCAGCCACCCATGCTCCTCTTTACACTAGGGGTGTACAAAAAAATCGGGACCCGCTCGGACCGCCCGAAACTGGACCAAAACCGCTCGGAACCAGTGGTTCTTGAGGGAACCGATCCGGTTCCCGTTTCCAATTTAGGGGAACCGGTGGGTACTGGTCTAGTTCTTGGTTCCATGGGAAAATCCGTCCACCTGGACTTGACTGATTATATTATACTAATATATTAATTTTTAATATTAAAATAAATTTCAAAATTACTAATTAGCAAATCTAAATTTTGGGGCTTCATCTCCTCTCATGGTTTCCATATTTTAATAAGAATTTAATAAAGTGTATAAGATACATTTTAACAACTCAACAAATTGCTCATTCAAATGATACTTTCGGGACTCACATAGAACACTATGTTCAAGAATATATGAAATACCGATGGAATTGTTTTTACATAAAAAAAATTCAGTAAAGCAAATATTGTAAGAGATTTAGCATTGTTAGAAGATAAAGGAAAATATGATCTACATATGACAATCATCCAGAATCTTGAACTGAAATAATATTTTAGATTTTAATTGAAATGATTCAAAAATAGGAAAAAAAACGTATTTCTCTTCTTTGGTAGTGTTTTTCAATAAAACAAAGAAAAATGGTACTCTTAATTAAGCCAGTTCGATTTAAAGAAAAATATTACTCGATATGAAAAGTACTCGCGACGGGATTTGGAAAAGGATATTATTATTGGTGAGACTGGTTCCATAAATTCACTCGGGAACCGGACCGGACCGGCGGTCCGATTCTCGGGTGGATCCATGCAACAACGGGTGGTTCCCGGTTCCAATTTTTTGGAACTAGTCCTTAGTGGGCAGTTCTCAGTTCTAGGCCGAGAACCGCCCACCTGGACCATGCATACCCCTACTTTACACACTTGAATTAGTCCAAAAGCTATAGGTAAGGGGGAGCTACGAATTTGCTTGATTTCTTCTTCAATTGGACACTTCTTCTTGCTTGATTCAACATAATTCGACCTCAATAAAATCAATCAACACCTCATCGATCCAATTAGTATTTTTCCTCACCAATACACTCCACTTGCTTCCCAATTGCACGATCAAAACGGTCCCCGACTTTTTCTGGACAAAAAGGGCCCTAGGACGACTTTTCCCTAAAAAATCTTGGGTTGCAGAAAAATCTTCTGAGATTGAGTTGACGCTCCTAGAATTAATTGTGACATGACAGAACTTTCAATTTATGAAATCAAACTCAAATTCGCAGTTAATTTCATTCGGCGTGCTTTTAGCAAACCTAAGCTACTGAGTAAATTTTAAAAAAAAAAAATAGTGCAAATGACCCGTGGTCAATTTTTTTCGAGCCACGATGAACCCATTCGACACATTGGTGACACTCGATTATCTTGAAAATCTCGATGATTCAAATATAGACATATGATACCAAAATGATAGGAAAATCAGTCTAATACCGGCCAATGAGAATTTTCCAATTTAGTGGAGTCACCCACGTTTAGCCACACATCTTTGTCGAACTGACCTATCTCTAATCTCTAATCGATTTTTAACTATACCGTAATGGCCTCTAAAGATGAGCACGGTCGAACAGCCGATTCCTAATCGAATTCTCAAGTCTATTGCGTTAAAATTCCTTAACGGCTTCCTTAGATAATCTAGTTATCTCAAGAGTGATCTGCTCTGAGAACAATCCTATAGGCCCTATATTCAATAGAAAACAGGATTGAAAATCTGAGATGTCACATAATATGTCGAAGATGTACATTGTGGCTCAAAAATAATAGACCACAGGTCAATTGCATTAAAAATTCCTAAAAGCTACTCGGTAGATTATGACACGCTAAAATCACGTCAGGCTGAGATTAACCACGAAATTGAACCCGGTTTCAAAAATTGAAAGTACTGTCATATCACAATTCATTTTAGGATCGTTGACTCATCTTCTGAAGAATTTTCAGAGATTTCGGGATTTTTGCAGAAAATCGATTTGGACGATTCAGAAAACGAATGGAAATTCTAATGGGCTAATTTGAAGGGAATTTTGGCTTCCAAACCAAGCTATTTGGTGAAAGGAAAGTGTGGAAATTGTGTGGGTTTTTTCTTCAACGAAATTGGGACATCAAATTGAGGAATTGCGCAAGAAATGAAGTCCAAATTTGAAGAATTCGGAGCTAGGCAAGGGGCTGGAATTTTTGGCATCAAATTGGATAATGTGTGGATTTATCAAGCTAGAAAGAATTAGGGGACAAGCAATTAATGGTTTAGCTAAGATGGTTGACTTATTTCCCCTTTTTCTTTGGCTTCTCAAGCACGCCACAAGCTTCCCCTCCTCCTTCATCTTTTCTTTTCTCCCCTTCGACGCCAACTCCTACGATTCCTGCTTTGCTTTTCTTTTTTTTCCTTCATTTCTTCTCCTCGAGCCAGCTGCCTTTGTCTTTTTCTTTCGTTGAATTTCTTCTTTCAAAGCTACTGCCATTTGTTCGATGCCCATCCACTTCCAATCAACCAATAAATTCGCCAGCAAAGCTACGGTTGACCGAAGCAATTCCCACCTTTGCTTGTCTCTCTAGACATGTCTTTCACCCCTGTCGTGACCTCTATTTTTTTTCGACGCTCGATTGGGGCGGGCGCCTTGCGAAGGCTAATGGTTCGGCTATGTTTATTAAGCGTAGCCCGGACTCTCCCAAGTCCACCAATTCACAACTTGATGTTTTTAACTTGTGAGTTAATTTTAAAACGGAGTCACCACTAATCAATTTGAGGTGGGTCAATTAGACACCTAAGCAAAATATCGGGAAGAATACTCGCTCCTGCGCAACTAGAGAAATTAGGATCGGGGACTTGATTATGCTAGTTAATCACTAATGCCTTTTGGTACCTAATCTTATTTAAACCATAAAGCTTTTTGGACTTTTGAGGGGTTTTCCATGCATTTGTGGAAGAAAAACATTTCTTGGGTCATTTTCTCATTTTTTGGACATAAAAAGCATTTTTTTGATTTTTTGGTCTTTTTGGAAAATATAAGTCTTTTTTGGCTATTTCTGATTTTTTTGCCTTTTTTTTGGGAAAATATGATTTTTTTTTTTTTTAAATTTTTTGGAAAATAAATTATTATTTATTTTTAAATAAAATATTATTATATTATTATAATAATATAAAAACGAGCCGGGCCGGGTTCCCAGTTGGGACCGACCCGGTTCACGACCATGAGACTTGGACTGGCCCGAAACACAGGCCCGACCTAGGATTTTTCTACTTTTTTTAAAAAACTCAGCCCACACGTTGGAATTGGGTATACTTCACAAAAAGGTGCAGCCTAACAACAAACCGGCCCATGAGCACAACCAGGTCCGTTTTGAAGCCAAACCCTACCAGGTTCAAACCCACACCCGACCCGGTTTTCAGCCGCTAACCCGACTTTGACCCGACGCAGTGCTTCCTCTTTCTCGTCCAATTGCAGCGCTGATCGGAGGGTCTGGAGGGGGTCAAACGAACAATAGCCCGGCGTCTAACAGCGGTGACGTCGCAACCGGAAGTCGGCCACTCAACTGGATCGATGACGGGGTTCGTGGCACGGCGGTAGGAGACGCGACGAAGGCCCCAGTTCACTAAGGTCGAGATCTGGTGATGGATGGGGTTCGAGGGAGGGGGTGCGACGATGGTGACGGGGAGAGCGAGACCCGTCATTACCTATCACAACAACGGCGTCGACCTAGTCTCAGTTCTGGCGCTAGTGAGGTGTGAGGACGGCAACACGGCGAGATCTAGCACCATGGTGGCGTTGGGGCACGAGACCTCCTCCGGTCTCCTCTTCTCTTAAGCCCCTCTTCGCGGATCCAAAAACCTCTCCTCTCCTTAGGCCGACCTCAGATCTTGCACCAGGACGACCTCCTTCTCTAGCCTTCTTGCTCAGACCCGACCCTCTCCCTCTCCGGTCGCAAGCTCTCAGATCTCGACCTACTCATCTTCGGCCCCCCTTTGAAGTCTCTCAGTGGGAGGTTTCGAAGATCTGTAGCCGTCGATCCTTCGCCGCTTCTCTATGTGTGTTATTGTCGTCTCCTCGACACCCTATTTATAGGCGTAGGGATGCCGGTCGACGGAGACTAGGCCGGTGGTCCTTGGTGTGCTGACCGGCCTTCCTTTGCCGGCCGAACTGGTGTCAATTCTTCCCCCTTCCACGAAGGCATGCTCGCCTTTATTGTCGTGTCCTCTCAGCCACCAGCTTACACTCCTCTCTCTATTGTAGGTTGTGCTCGAGCGCATCTCGTTGCCGCGCATGACTTGTAGAGGCGGAAGAAGGAGGAAGGAAGAAGATGATGGGAGGAAGAAGACAAAGGAGAAAGAGGGGTCGGGCCGAGCTATGGGGGGCCCGCACGAGAAAAAAAAAAGGCTAGGCTACATTTGTTCTTTTTTCGGTTTTCTTTTCATTTTTTTCTTATTTATTTTTTGTTGTTTTTGTTATTTATTATTTATTATCCGAAAAAGGAAAAACAAAGAGAAATTAAGGCCTAATTAATAACCTAATCAAAATTTAGGTGTCAACAGCTGCCCCTCTTTAAATGTGAGTTCCAAGAGGTTGAATTCAAAGACAAACTGATACCTAAATTTTGTCTGTTCATATGCAGTAAATTATATCTTATTTAGGACCTAGTGTCATATGTAGAAAATGAGCAATATAACATTACACATAATAAAACAAATAAAAAGATACATGTAGTTACTTACCGGGAGTGAGTGAGATAGGGTGTAAACCCCGAGTTTTGGCATGTATCAAGGTGTCATCTTACCTGCTGCATGAGGAGATTGCTTCTCCAGGACCCGAACCATTCTTCGGTCGCCTATTGGAGCAATAAGTGGTTTTTCTAGGACCCAAACCTTTATTCGGTCACCTGTTAGAGCAATAAGTTGTTTGCCTACGACCTGAACCTTTCTTCAGTTGCCTTGACAGGAGATGCGCCAACCTTTCTCAAGCCATCTATTTGTTGGGAGATAGTACTTGGATGATCACAAGTACAAACTCTTAGAGGATACCTGGATGATCACAAGTATCGAAGGGGTACTTGAATGATCACAAGTACAAACTCTTAGAGGATACCTGGATGATCACAAGTATCAAAGGGGTACTTGAATGATCACAAGTATAAACTCTTGGAGGATACCTGGATGATCACAAGTATCGAAGGGGTACTTGGATGATCACAAGTACAAATTCTTGGAGGATACCTAGATGATCATAAGTATTGAAGGGGTACTTGGATGATCACAAGTACAAACTCTTGGAGGATACCTGGATGATCACAAGTATCGAAGGGGTACTTGGATGATCACAAGTACAAATTCTTGGAGGATACCTAGATGATCATAAGTATTGAAGGGGTACTTGGATGATCACAAGTACAAACTCTTGAGAATGGAATATCGAGGATGTACCTGAGATATTCGTGAATGTTCCTCACTTCTTGGTAAAGGGGAATATCGAGGACATACCTAGAATATCCGTGAAGGTCTCTCACCTCCTGGTAATTGAGAATATCGAGGTCGTGCCCCACATATTCATGAAGGTCTCTAACCTCCTGGTAATTGGGAATATCGAAGACGTACCTTGGATATTCATGAAGGTCTCTCACCTCCTAGTAATTGGAATGTCGAGGATGTACCTTGCATATTCATGAAGGTCTCTCACCTCCTGCTAATTGGGAATATCGAGGGCGTGCCGCACATATTCATGAAGGTCTCTCACCTCCTAGTAATTGGGAATATCGAGGGCGTGCCCTGCATATTCATGAAGATCTCTCACCTCTTGGTAATTGGGAATATCGAAGACGTACCTTGGATATTCATGAAGGTCTCTCACCTCCTGGTAATTGGAATATCGAGGACATACCTCGGATATTCATGAAGGTCTCTCACCTCTTGGTAATTGGGAATATCGAGGGCGTGCCTCGCATATTCATAAAGTTCTCTCACCTCCTAGTAATTGGTAATATCGAGGACATACCTTGGATATTCGTGAAGGTCCATAACCTCCTGGTAAATGGGAATATCGATGACGTACCTGGGATATTCGTGAAGGTCTCTCACCTCCTAGTAGTGGGAATATCGAGGTTGTGCCTCGCATATTCATGAAGGTCTCTCACCTCCTAGTAATTGGGAATATTGAGGACATATGTTGGATATTCGTGAAGGTCTCTCAGCTCCTGGTAGTGCGAATATCGATGACGTGCCTTGGATATTTATGAAGGTCTCTCACCTCTTGGTAATGGGAATATCGATGACATACCTTAGATATTCATAAAGGTCTCTCACCTCCTGGTAATTAGGAATATCGAGGGTGTGCCTCGCATATTCATGAAAGTCTCTCACCTCCTGGTAATGGGAATATCGAGGACATACCTTAGATATTCATGAACGTCTCTCACCTCTTGGTAATTGAGAATATCGAGAACATACCTTGGATATTCGTGAAGGTCTCTCACCTCCTGGTAAATGGGAATAATGAGGACGTTCCTGGGATATTCGTGAAGGTCTCTCACCTCCTGGTAGTTGGGAGTATCGAGGGCGTGCCTCTCATATTTGTGAAGGTCTCCCACCTCATAGTAATGGGGAATATCGAGGGCGTGCCTCGCACATTCGTGAAGGTCTCCCACCTTCTGGCAACATAAACTTGAATGTAGCACAAGGTTTACCTGGAAGGCCGTAGGCACTCAAAAGGGCTGGAACACCTGGGTAGCCGCAAGTGTACAAAGTACTGGAATACTTGGATGAACACAAGTATTTAATGATACGTTCTGGGACCACTTAAGCAGGTCCAAGTGTTATGATGATAAGAGAGCATACCCGGGTAATCGCAGGTGCACAACGCAGTGGAATACTTGAACGGCTACTAGTATTCAAAGATACAATTTTGAGGACAACTCGGACAGGTTGAGTGTCACGGAAATGGGGTACCTAGACAATGAAAGGCACTCAAAGGTCGTGGGATACTTGGTCAGTTGCACGCATCCTAGCTTTGAAGACAACTCAAACAAGTCAAGTTTTGATAAGAGGGTACCTAGACAATGGGAGGTACCTGAAGACAAAGGGATACCTAGACAGTCGCAAGTATCAATACTCTGAGGACAACTCAAATAGGTCGAGTGTCGTTAAGAGGGAGTACCCATCAAGTGGTGGGTACTCAAAGACAAGGGGATACTTAGACAGTTGCAAGCACCCAAACTCAAGGGACGACTCGAATAGGTCGAGTGTCGAGAAGAGAGTACCTGGACAATGGTAGGTACTTTAAGACAAATGGAGATAGGGATATGCTTACCTAGCAATATCTCTAATTACTGAGAGTATGTCTGTTATTTGCACAATATGCATACATGATACATGATTGTATATGCTGTAAATTCATGAGTTCAAATGAGATTCATGCACGATAATTTTGTCAGTTTTGCATCATCTGATTTCCACTGGAGAAGATTTTGAAAGACATCCTTCATTTAGAATGTAGATGTCTTGAGCATGCGAGATGAAGGACTTTCAGTCTGAAAGGACTTTCTGCTCACTCTCATGGAAAAGGCTATCCTAACCATTAATGCAGGATTTATAAGGACCACATTATCTCATTGTCATTATGTCAGCAGGGGCCCAAGTATTCTCGCAAACGGTACGATTTTACTAATGTGAGAGATCTTTGTCAAAACTATGATGAAGTCTTGGTCAGCGACTCATCAATGGGGACCATCAAGGTTGAAGCCAATGGACGAAAATACTACACGATCATCTCTGGGTTTACAAGTTAAGAACCCTGCAAAAAAGAGATAAAATAATCTTGCTCGTACTTCTTCGAGTGATGCTTATGTACATATGAAATCCTACATTAATTGAAGTGCCCTAGTCTAAAGAAACTTTTACAATGGGAATGTAATGTAGGCTTGACTCATGTGTAAAAGGGTGAGAGTTGGTGACTATATTGGCATTTGTCACTGGTCTTTCTTCTCACTGTCAAATGGAGGTCCTATGGACCACAACAGCAACTTTTTCTTGTCTGTATTTTTGACTGGAGGGCATTGGCCTTGCTTTTACCAGGCACATTGTTTTTTCATGCTCCTATTTTTATACCAGTTCTTCGTTTACGGGCATCGACCTTACTTTTACCAGGTACACTGCTTTTTTATGCCCCTAGTTTTTTTCATTTTTGTTGCTTGAGGAACTGTTTTAAGTAAGTTCAATTGAAGCACCGTTATTTAGACTCTTGAGTCTTCATCTTTAGCTGGCACTCTAGGCTATGGTAATGACTTTTGCTTTGTCTCAATGTGATGGTAAAATTACAAACTCTCTTGAGTTGTACAATGAATACAACTATGTAGACAAAGAATTGCTCTTTTGTCATTTTAGGGCACTTAAATTAATGCAAGTGTTCATATGCAATAAAGACATCTGAAGATTGATGTAAGTGCGAGCAAGAAAATTTCTATCCCTTTTCTCACCTTGTGATGTTACTTCGCCTCCAATTTGCCCTAGTGTAGGGTGGTTCTTAACGGGAATATGAGAGAAGCTTCACCAATGTATGGGGCTCAATGGGGTGAGCGATGGAATGCCTCTCACTATTTTGGTTATTGTACCATTCGCGAGAGAACTCTTTACCTTGCAGCCATGGAATCTTCTGCACTCATCTCACAAGTGTATAGATGGGGGACTGTGTGTGATCAATATTGTATTCTTCACTTAGTTGTCTATTCTAATAATCCTTGTAGAATCAGTGATTTAGACAAACAAAATTATCATGCAAAATCCATTTGAAAAAGCCATGCAGCATTTTAAATGTGATGGAGTTTGTATTCTCAAAACAAATTAATAGTTTTGACTCAAAAAAGACCATATTGACAACTTTAGGGGCTAACATAATGGTGTTTCCAAATATGTTAGATTTTGAACATCAAAGGGTTATTCGCAAATGGGTGTTGATGGATTGTTCCTAATGAGTAAGGAAATGACACAAGAATGATCAGCCAAGGATTGAGAATCTAATCAGGCATCTCTGCTTTTGCCCTTGCAGAAGAGAAGATGTACAAGTGGATCAATTAGTCTGGCCAAAATCAAATGTGAGTTGAGGCTTGAAGATTTTTTGTCATTTGCTTTGGCAATTACTCATGACACAATTTCGCTTAGGAGAGTTTGTCATGCCTCTCATTGATTTGTTATGCCTATTTTTGACAATCAGGTGATCCTTCCATTGGTTTTCAATTGATTGGATAGACCTGAGGCATCAAGAGGATATGAAGTCCTGCACTTTTCACTCCGTTAGATCACCACTAGGCTAAAGTGCCGGTGGTGTCCGTAGGGCGCTCCTTTTTTTCATTTAACCGAACTAGCTTCTAGACGACACATCCTTTTACATGAAGTCAGGTAAATTCGATACGAGTCACTTGATTGGCCTAAATTAACCATTAAGCTTGGTTCTTGAATCTCGATGCTTCCTATCAATAGGGAAATACGTCAAAAGCGGGTTCAGATAGTGGGAGTAATGGAAACGATACCAAATCATCATTCCCCATACTTTGTATTTACTAACTCCTAGGGATATTTGAATGTTGATGACGGCCTTTTGTTTTTGACACAGTTCAATGTCTCTTTTGATTAGCCCTCCTCATTTGTGGCCCTGTGTACACGATTGATGATTTGCAACACCTTCCTTCTGTGGAATTCTATCTTTGACCATATGACCATTAGCAGCATTGAGCAAAGTCATGTACTTCAAGCTTCTATGGAATCTAAGATGGACAATCAAAACTTCCAATTCTCTGATAGCAATCACTTCTTGAGAGAGCACGTGTCTGGAGCACAGAGTGAGGTTTTTAGGCCCTAAGATCATCATCTGAAATAGGAGGTTAGAGACCGCCTCAATCGCTGTGCGGATTTCGTCCTTGTGGACAGTAGCCAATTCAAAGAAAGAGAAGAAATTCCTTTTATGCACTTATTGGCTTGTTAAAGCTAGAAATCCCATTGATGAAACCACAGCATCTAGTTGCTTGGGCACGTTATGGGGAAAAGATATTGCTCCGGCTTGAGAAGGAGTTGGGCAGGAGCGAGGTGAAGTGCACGAGCTCCGGGGACGGCTTGATTTCAAGCGTATGCATGTACCTATTATGTCATGTCTTTAATTTCCTGCAAATAGAAGAGAGGACATTATTTTCAAAATTATATTTAGATAATAAAACTTATATTTTTAAAATGGGATGATTCTTTCTATTTTCCCTTGTTTTCTTGGCATGGTGTCTTTGAATTTAACGAGTTCACATGATGCGCCAGCTTCAAATGCCCCATATCACACTAAGTCAAAGGGGATGATATTCTCAAACACTAAGTGAATGAGTCAGAAAGACAAACATGATTAAATTTAACATCTTGTTTTGACAAAAGCTTTTGGTAATGAAATATTTTTTGTTTTCAAAAGTATATATCCTTGAGGGGAAGAAAGCATGAGGAAGCCCAACCCTCAGTATTCTCCTTGGATGGTATTTTCTCTCCATGGTTGGATAGAATCACTGGGCCGGTTTGGGATACCGCCTCATACTCTCAAAATATTTTCAACTTTATTTAATAGGTGGATTTACATTTTCGAAGAGTGATTTCAAAAGTTAGTTCCTCAAGCGGAACTGATATTGAAAATAAAACAAGCCAGACTTAAGAAAGATGTACAGGTTCCCACGTTGGGGAGTACGCGAGGAAATTAAAAGAGTTCTACTTGAGCGGGCCTGCACCCATTTCCCCTTACGGTCCTTCATTGATGGTGTCCATGAAAAGGTCTCCAAACATGGTGGTCATGTCATCTGGCCCTTTTTTTCTCTATTGCTAAGGGTGGCAATTCATTGCCTGAATAATACCCAGCCTCGACCAGCCCTGGATAGATGTCAGCAACATGTGCTTCGACGTTTCTGCTCTAACTATCTTCAGAACTGAATACCGCGTTTACTTTGTCGATGTGATCAAGGAGCGGATTGCTCTGGAATGAGAAAGTTTTAGTGTCTAACAAGTTTTGGATTCGACTCTTAAGGCTGAAACACTCATCAGTCGAATGCCCCACTTCTTCCATGTGATAATTGCATACTTTTTACGGGTCATAGTTGAAAAACTTTCAGCGTTAGATCGTTTTGGCTCAATTGAAAGGAGGTTCTTCTTCTGGAGGATTGCCAGTACCTGTGACGGAGATCCAGGAAGAGGAGTAAATTGTCTCTTGTTGTTGTAACGCTAGGATGGCTAATAGCTGGTGGTCTATTGCTATCTTGCACTTGTCTGAATTGTTGGAGAATGATTGTAGGTCGCATTGACATCTACCAGGGGTTCTTTATCTTTCTTCATGTTGAACTTGCCCGTGGATGCAGGTTCAGTGAACCAACCATCCCTCAACAACCCTATCTCGATTTGCTCCCCTACTGGAATGAGTTGATTAAATGATTTGGCAATATGGTTACCATTCAATTGCGGTACTCGTAAGGGAGGGTTTTGATGAACATCTTTCTCAGCTAAAAAAAAATCAGTTGGTTCAGGACTGATTTGGGCAGCTAGATTCCTCCATCTAATAGTATATTCTTTGAACGATTCTTGCTTTTTCTTTTTGGTATGCTCAAGATCCTCACGATAAGGGGTAATGTCCATTATGAACTTATACTGCTTGAGGAATGCCTCACTCACTTGGCTCCATGTTTCGAGGAGATTTATGTTCTATGTAATGTACCACCTCAAGGCAGGGCCTATTAGACTTGATTGGAATGAATGTATGTGGCACCCCTCGACGGCCCCCGATCCGATTTGGGTCACCACGGTTCGCTTTCCATTCATTTTTCCAAATAACATGTCTTAATTTGATACCATTTTTAGATGCAGCAGGTCCATACAACTTGGGGGTTTACATATTTTAGATCGGTCCCTTGCGCAATTTATATACGGAAGCACATCCAACAACTCCCTTCCCTATATTCAGAAAGCGATGCACACCTACTAAACATCTTATATAAGTTAAAGCCGAACACGTTTATTTACATAGAGCTGATGGACATCTTTAGTCGGTACATCAAAATGCCGTAGTCTTCTATACTCAGCTACACTTCAAAGGATGACCGACATCTTCTCCAACAGTCGAATACTTAAAGTCCATCAATTAGTGTCGGCGTCCAAAAGTTCCTCCCTTTGCTATCCTCCTCCTTGCAATCATAACCAACCACTTGATTCATCTACCGGTAGTAGTGGCAGCAGAGGTATCTTATCTAATCTGAAATGTTATTCCCCAAAAGGGGTGAGTACAGCCACTCAACAAGTAAAGGAATCAACTAACCACTCAATGCATCATACAAGTCATACATGCATTGCAGGCATTACTTACCTTGAAGCCATGCATATACTATCATGCATCATCACCACAATCATAACACATACATGTGTATCATCATGTCATACTCATATCATCGTCATCATGACATTATTATATCACACACATGTCGTCATCATCATATACATGACACCATCATACCATACACATGTCATCATCATCATGGCATCATCATATCACACATGTCATAATCATTATGACATCATCATATCACACATGTCATCATCATCATATTACACATGTCATCATCATCATGACATCATCATATCACAACATATATGCATGTCATCATGCCATATCATATATCATCATCATATCATGCATATCATCATGCCATGGGTGATCATCATCATATCACATCATACATCATCATCATCATGCATATCATCATGCCATGGGTGATCATCATCGTGTCATATCATATCATGCATGGTTCAATTTCCACTTTTAACTTTCAATTTGAACACCACATCACTCTTCCTCGGACCATGAATTTCATCTCATATATTACACTCGCATCCCATGCGAGAAAAACCTCCAGCATTCAGTCATTCAAGGCCACCGGGCATCCGGCCCCCCACATTCCGGGCATCTCGCATCCCAACTGGCATCACGAGACATTCCCCTTGGGCAAAGACCTCCGATAGGGCTTCCGGCATTTACACTCCCTGGCCGGGCATCCCGCACCCCAATCCTGGCATCGTAAGGCATCCCCCTGGGCACAAACCTCCAGGGCTTCCGGATTTATGTACCAACATACCACCAGGCCTCCCCTAGAATTACGTACCGTATACCACCGGGCATCCCGACACTCCCCGGGCATCATCGGCTCACACCTCCAACGACCTTCTCATTTATCTCATTTCTCACCTTCAATTATAGCTCATTCTTAATCATGGCATGTGATGTGATGGCATTCAAGATCATATTCAGCATTGAATTCACACATGCATCTCAATGCATACATCAGACCACATCATACATGCAACATGGTACAATTATTCATAAATAAAATTTATGGAATTTATGCCAATTAAAATAATCCATTTATCATGCCCTTTTTACATTTATTTAAATTCCAGCTTATGCCACTTTCAAAAATATTAAATTCAATATCTATAAAATTATCAAAAATCATAAAAATTAAGGCAAGCAATAATCAAGACAATAGGATAATGATTTCATGCAAAATACATGGCCAAATAGAATTCCACACAAATCCATAATTCACACAAAAGAGCATATAATTTTCGGATGAAATCAGAATGCACAGTCTCCGAAGCAATTCGATTAAAATATCCATACGACCTTCCAAAATTACGAAATTTTACCGAGTCATAGCCAAGACACTAAAGTACATCTTTCATGGACTTCCAAGCCAGATTCTTTCTAGATTAGTTTCTACAGTCTCACGAAGCTTCTGGATCCAACACCGAAACGTCCAGTCCATGCTTCTCCGAAATACTGAGTTTTCACCTACCTATTCTTCTTCATTTCCTCTGAAATTTGGATATGTTCTACATCAAGATGTTTTCTACAAGTTTCATGAAGATATCTAAGTCAAATATCCAGATTATAGTCGTAATTTAGGTCCATGATATCTCGGGTGTTCTGTAATACATCTCCAGAATTACCGTCTTAAAGATCTAGTCGATTTACTAGGTTTTACTCGTTCATTTTGCTTCAAATTTGAGTATGTTGTATTTTAAGATGTCCCCTACAACTTTCATGAAAAAATTGAAGAGATATTCTTTGCAAAAATCAACATGAAACCACAAATCCATCAAGAGGTCAGTGAAATCGATCCAGATCTGAGGTCTCCGTAAAATGAGATTTTAACCCATTAAATCTCCATCATTTTGCACCACATTTTAGTATGTTTTATTTTAATATGTTAGATACAACTTTCATGAAGAGATCAAAGCCAAAATCGAACTCTAAACATGCATGCAAGCTCTCACAACATTCTGACTCGAGCGGATTCAAACGAAAACAGCAACCTTACTCAAAAACAAGTCATCCAAGCTTCGGTTTTCCTCTCCTAATCACCCAAAATGCGACATACATGTAACACACACATGCAAGAGCAGCAAAGGACCCCAACTTGCCTCTAAGACCAAGCAAATACGAGCACACGGACGGCACACCGGCGACGGACGATGGCGTGCGGACGGCGACGGGCGAGCTCCTCCTGCTCGGCCTCCCTCTCTCTCGCATCTCACTCTCTCTCGGAAACTCTCTCCCTCTCTCTCACTCTCTCAAAACCAGCCACTCTCTCTCTCTCTCTCTTTCTTTTTTGGTGGCTTATATATTGCATGCTTTCTTCTCTTGCATGGGGGACACTTGTCCCTAAGCAGGAAACAAGTGTCTCCTTGGTTGAAGACACTTGGAGGAAGCCATGCGGCTCCTCCATGTGCCGACAGCCCATTGGGCTTCATGGGCCGGGCTTATGGCTCACTTTAGGCCCATCTCACTTGGGCCCTAGGTCCAAACTTAAATGGCCCAAGTTTATTTTATTTTATTTTATTTATAATATATCTTAATCATCATTTAAATAAATATCTAATTGCATAAATAATAAGGCCATTAAACTTATAGTCACAAATCCATAAATTCCAATTTATGATGCACATGGCCAATGATAGAATTTTCTTTCCTATCACATAATTATCCCTTAAAAGCTTGGCCATATATCTTATTGCAAATTATGGACTAAATGGCTACAATACATCTTGATAGTACTCCCATCACCTATTCATAGACCTTAATGTAACTAGAGGTCATTATGAATTTTGGGATGCCACAATGGATCATTAATGGTGCATTATTAACGTATTGGGTCATTCGAACCAAGTACATTTGCAAATGAGCCCTAGGGCAAGTCATGCCATCGTACTTCTCAAACTTAGGCATTTTGAATTTTTCTGGCATTTTGACATTGGAATAAATGGAGAGGTCCATCAAAGTAGGATCTTGGAGGCCTTGCAGTTGTTTCAGCATCTCCTCAAGCTTTTTGAGGCATTTGTCATGCTCAATTTTAGACAAACTGCTTGGCTTTGCTTTCTCAATCGCAGTTTGGTGCAGATCATCCTCTAATTCAGGCATATTATCGTCGGTATCTCCACCTTGATGATTGTGGCAACAATACCTCGATTAAGGCCAGGGCGGGAGTGATTTTGCCCTGGATGGAGTCTATTTGCTTTCAAAATTGTTGAAGCACATTAAAGACTTGCTTCATTTCACTTTCCACAACCGCAATACGACTTGGTACATTCTCTTTGACCATTCTTGCTCTTACTTTTGAACGAGTTTGGATCGGCAAACGTTGACGTTCCGTGATTACCTAGTCATTAATAAACAAGCGTGTGTGAATACAAGGCGTAATAGGGAGTCAGTCCATGATGACGACCTAATCCTACCTTTTTGTTTGTTTATGAAATGTTTGTACATGTAGAAGATTTCCTTAGCATAGATTGAAAAAAAGGCATGTGACATGTTTGCATGGACTAGAAAGATACTCAATTTGAAAGGCAAAGAAAGTATGAATTGCAACAAATTTTGAAAAAGACTTTTATCCCTTCTGAAGCAAACGATTTTGAAGCAAACAAAAATTCTTGTAGAAAGTGACTTTGTAACATGCTTGAGGAAAAAACACCAATTGAAAGTAATTTCCTTTGCCAATGCTCTCTTTTCTCTTCTTTTTTTAAAGAAAAAAGAAAGTTTTAAAAAGAAAAAAACTTTATGACAATTATTTCCAAATTTAAATGAACGTGGTATTAAATCCTAGACTAATCATGGACTACTCAATATATACAAGAATGTAAGTAAATTGCAAAGTGCACGGATAAAAACTTACTTCAGTTGAGAAAATTGATGACAATCACATAGACATGTGCATGATATGTGCAGCTTGAGTTCTAACTAAGAAGGTTTGTTGAAATTAAAAAGGTATCCGCCCGTTGCAGTCTCGCGTTAGCAGCGTACCCTCTTAACCTCGGCTAGAGAAATTCGGAGAAAAGAAAGGCAATCTCATAACGCAGTGTCGCGTTCAAAATCGTATCTTTCTTAACACCATCCTAAATATCCTATGGCAACCCAAGTTCGACAGCCGGGTTGTGTGCGTCATGTGTAGTGTTAAAATAAAAAAGCATGCACCATAGTTTATAATCACAAAACATTTTATTTTAACGAAAATTAAAATAAACTTTTAAGCTACTGACCTGCATAAAACAAAAAAACAAAAACAAAAACAAGTCAGTAAAATGTTTAAACAAGATAAAACAACATAAGTCCTCAAATTGTCCCTAGTGGAGTCGCCAAGCTATTGCGACCTCTCTTTTTTTCGATGCCCAATCGGGGCGAGCGCCTTGCGGAGGCTAATGGTTTGACTATGTTTATTAAGCGTAGCGCGGACTCTCCCAAATCTACCAATTCACGACTTAATTGTTTGATGTTTTTAACCTGTGAGTTAATTTTAAAATAGAGTTGCCACTAATCAATTTGGGGTGGGTCGATTAGACACCCAAGTGAAAGTATCGAGAGAAATACTCGCTTCTGCGCAACTAGAGAAATTAGGATCAGGGACTAGATTACACTAGTTAATCACTAATGCCCTTTCAGTACCTAATCTTGTTACCTAATCTTGTTTAAACCCTAAGACTTTTTGGATTTTTGAGGGGTTTTCCATGCATTTGTGGAAGAAAAAACATTTCTTGTGTCTTTTTCTCATTTTTTGGACATAAAAGCATTTTTTTATTTCATTTTTTTTTTTTTTGTCTTTTTGGAAAATATAAGTCTTTTTTGGCTTTTTCTGATTTTTTGGCCTTTTTTGGGAAAATATGATTTTTTTTATTTTTTTATCTTTTTGGAAAATAAACTATTTTTATTTAATAATTAAAATATAATAATAATAATAATAATAATAATAATAATAATAATAATAATAATAATAATAATATATAAAAACGAATAGGGTCGGCTTCTTAGGTTGGGATCGACCCGATTCGTGACCCGCAAGACTTGGATGGGCCCGAAACACGGGCCCAGCCCAGATTTTTCTGCTTTTTTAAAAAACTCAGCCCACACACCAGAATTGGGCCTACTTCACCAAAAGGTGCAGCCTAACAGCAAACTGGCCCACGTGCACAACCCGGCCCATTTTGAAGCCAAACCCTACCCGGTTGCAACCCACACCCGACTCGGTTTTCAGCCGCTTACCTAGCTTCGACCTGACGCAGCGCTTCCTCTTTCTTGTCCAATCGCAGCGCTGATCGGAGCATCTGGAGGGGGTCAAACAAATAGCAACCCAGCGTCCGATAGTGACAATGTCACAACCGACAACCGGCCGCTCAACTGGATAGATGACGGGGTTCATGGCGCGACAATAGGAGACGTGACAAAGGCCCCGGTTCATTGAGGTCGAGATCCAGTGATGGATGGGGTTCAAGATAAGGGGTACGATGACGATGACGGGGCGAGCAAGACCCGTCGTTACCTGTCACAGCGACGGCGTTGACCTGGCCTTAATTGCGGCGATAGTGAGGCATGAGGATGGCAACATGGCGAGATTTGGCACCGCGGCGGTGTCGAGGCATGGGACCTCCTCCGATCTCCTCTTCTCTTTAGCCCCTCTCCGTGGATCCAGAACCCTCTCCTCTCCTTGGGCCGACCTCATATCTCGCACTGGGACGACCTCCTTCTCTAACCTTCTCGCTCAGACCCAACCCTCTCCCTCTCAGGTCGCGAGCTCTCAAATCTCGGCCTGCTCATCTTCATCCCCTTTCTGAAGTCTCTTAGTGGGAGGTTTCAAAGATCTGCAACCCTCAATCCTTCGCCGCTTCTCTGTGTGTGTTATGGCCGTGACAGCACGGGGATGCCGGTTGACGGAGGCTAGGCCGGCAGTCCTTGGGGTGCCGACCGACCTTCCTTCACCAGCTGAACCGGCGTCAATTCTTCCCTATTTCACGAAGGCATGCTCGCCTTCAATGCCGCGACCTCTCAGCCACCAACCTACACTCTTCTCCCTGTTGTAGGTTATGGTTGAACGCATCTTCGTCGCCGCGCGTGACTTGTAGAGGTGGAAGAATGAGGATGGAAGAAGAAGATGGGAGGAAGAACACAAAGGAGAAAGAGGGGGCCGAGTTGGGTCACGCGGGCTGAGCTGCAAGGGGCCTATGTGAGAAGAAAAAAAGCTGGGCTGCATTTGTTCTTTTCTATTTTCTTTTCTTTTTTTCTTATTTATTTTTTGTTGTTTTTGTTATTTATTATTTATTATCTGAAAAAGGAAAAACAAAGAGAAATTAAGGCCTAATTAATAACCTAATCAAAATTTAGGTGTCAACAACCCCCACCGATCTTCTCTCCACATGGCCACGTTCGACAACAAATTGAGATTTCTTCACCTCTGTTCTTTTGCTCCGCTTGGCCGTGCAACTCTCGCAAGCCGCTCGTCTCTCTCTCCTTCATCCGAGCCCAGCCCATCCGAAGCCAGCCACTCGAAGCCCTGCTTCAACCCTTCGCAATTCAAGATCAAAACTCAACTTTGCTGAGCCATCTTGGCCAATTTCAGCCAGTCCAAGCTTCCCTCTGCCTCACCATGAGCTCAAGTCTCAATCGTCATCGCGCCACCTTCACCGTGAACCGGTTTTCGTGCAAAACCGGTGAGTTCATGTTCTAATCCCTAATTAGTAGGCTAATGACACTTAGAGGTGAATTAGTTAGCTAATTAGTGGGTTAGTTAATTTAATTAAGCTTAGGATGATTTAGTTAAAGTATATAGTTAGTTAATTAGTTAGTTTAATTAGAATAGTTAGGTGGATTTAGTTAGTAATTAGTTAGTTTATATTATTAGTATAATTGGATTAAATTAGGTAGAATGGTTAGATTTATTTGTTAGTCCAATTAATTAGCCAGGTTAGTTTAGGTTAATTTAATTTAGTGCTTTAATTTATTTATTTCGGAATTTATTCAAATTACTGGTATTTTATTTAATTATTAATTATTTTCCGAATTAGATCAGGATGGTCGATAACCGGAATTTCGTGCTGATTGTAATGATGTGTTCAATTTATGTAACTGGATGTTAATTTGTGTAATGATGTCTTCAACAACAAGCACTTCTTTAAGAGTGCCAGAGAACTGAAGATGATAGAATTCCAGTGCCTTCAACAAGTTTTGATGACTATAGATCAGTATGAGGCAAAGTTTGCTAAACTATCGCAGTATGCTCCTGAACTGGTCGAGAATCCGATGAACCAAGCTAGAAGATTTAGAGATGGACTCAGACCGAAAGTGAAAAGCCCGTTAGTGCCATTCAATTTGAAGGACTAGAATGATCTGTATGAATGGGTCCAGCTGATCGAGAGAGACCAGAATGAACGAGCTACCGCATCTGGGTCGTAGTTTAGATCAAACCGAGATGGGAATAGGTTTGGGAAAAGACCTATGACTGGAGAAATGTATCATGTTCCACCCAACAGGAAGGGTGGGATAGGAAAGTTAGCGAGCTAGAATAGAGTGTGTCATTCCTACGGAGGATGACATAGGTTAGCCCCTTGCCCTTCTAGGATGGGTGTTTGTTTTGTGTGTGGCCAACAATGTCACATGGCAAGGAATTGTCCTAGGAGACAGATGGAACCACAGTTGCCGCCACGGCCATTGATGAATTAGAACTGAGGACTTCTGCCACCGAATGCACAGCAATGTAGACTGATCAGACCTCCAACTCAAGGAAGGACATATGCTATCACCAAAGGACAAACTAAGGACACGCCTAATGTGATTACAAGTACTGTCTCGTTGAATGACCATGCTGCTTATGCTTTATTTGACCCTGGAGCTACTCATTCATTCATTTATAGCTGAGCAGTATGTTAAGTTGGTAGGATTGATTCCTGAGTTGTTGGAGTCAGTAATTAGTATATCAACACTGTTAAAGGATAAGGTGTTAGCTATAGTGGGTTGTCTTAGTTGCACATTAGTGATTGGTGAGCGAGAGGAGAAGATAGACTTGATAGTCCTAGCAATGTATGATTTCGATGTGATAATTGCCATGGACTGCTATCACAAGGCAATTCAATTTAACCCGGAGCTTCGAGTTTGTCAGGAGTTAAGGAGGACCCTCGATTACCCTGATATCGTTGCTTGAGGCAACCCGTTTGTTAAATGGGGGTTGTCAAGGTTACCTAGCAATTGTCATGGATACGACAGTTGAGGAGCTAAAGATCAAGGACATTATAGTAGTCAAAGAGTTTCCAGACGTATTTCCAAAGGAATTGATGGGCCTGCCACCAGAGAGGGAAATTGAGTTCGTGATTAAGTTAACCCCCGGGATGAGCCAATCTCTAAGGCTCCTTACTAGATGGCTTTGCCAAAGCTAAAAGAACTTAAGGTGAAGATGCAGGAATTGTTGGATAAGGGATTCATACGCCCCAATGCATCACCTTGGGGCGCACTAGTTCTGTTGATAAAGAAGAAAGATGGTTCGTTGTACCTATGCATTGATTATCACCAACTTAATCAAGCGACGATCAAGAACAAGTATTGTGGCACCCATTGACGGCCCCCGATCTGTTAGGGTCGCCACAGTTCGCTTCCCTTTCACTTTCCTTATTAACATGTCACTCTAATACAATTTCAATTGCAGCGGGTCCATACAACCTGGGGGTTTACATCTTTTAGATCGGTCCCTTGCGCAATTTATATACGGAAGCACATCCAACAACTCCCTTCCCTATATTCAGAAAATGATGCACACCTGCTAAACATCTTAGATAAGTTAAAACCGAACACGTTTATTTACATAGAGCATATGGACATCTTTAGTCGGTACATCAAAATGCCGTAGTTTTCTATACTCGGCTACACTTCAAAAGATGACCGACATCTTCTCCAACAATCGAATACTTAAAGTCCATCGATTAGTGTCGGCGTCCAAAAGTTTCCTCCTTTGCTATCCTTCTCCTCGTGGTCATATCCAACCGCTCAATCCATCTACTAATCTCAAACGTTGGTCCCCAAAAGGGGTGAGTACAACCACTCAGCAGATAAGGAATCCAATAACTACTCAATGCATCATGCAAATCATACATACGTAGCAGGTGTTACTTACCTTGAAGCCATGCGCATACTATCATGCATCATCATATCAACTTACAACACATACATGTGTATCATCATCGTATCATACATGTCATCATCATCATGGCATCATTATATCGTACATGTCATCATCGTCATGGCATCATCACATTACACATGTCATCGTGCCATATCATATATCATCATCATTATCATCACCATGCATATCATCATGCATATCATATCATGGGTGATCATCATTATTCCACATCACATATCATCATCATCATCATCATCATGCATATCATCATGCATATCATATCATGGGTGATCATCATTATTTCACATCACATATCATCATGCATATCATCATGCATATCATATCATGGGTGATCATCATTATTTCACATCACATATCATCATCATCATCATCATCATCATCATCATCATCATGCATATCATACCATGGTTTAATTTCCACTTTTAGCTTTCAATTTGATCACCACATCACCCATTCCTCAAATCACCAATTTCATCATCCCCTCGGGCAAAGACCTCCGAGGCTTCCGGCATTCAGCCTCCCAGGCCACCGGGCATCCGGCCCCCCACATTCCGGGCATCTCGCATCCCAACTGGCATTAGGAGGCATTCCCTTCGGGCAAAAACCTCCGACAGGGCTTCTGGCATTTACACTCCCTCGCCAGGCATCCCGCACCCCAAATCCTGGCATCGAGAGGCATTCCCTTCGGCCAGAAACCTTTGACAGGGCTTTCGAAATTATGTACCGACATACCACCAGACCTCCCCTGGAATTACGTACCGTATACCACCGGGCATACCGACACTCCCGGGGAATCTTCGGAATTACACCACTAGGCCACCGGGTATCATCATCCACCACAACAATCTCCTCATTTAACATTATTCGTGTTCACCAATTTCGGTCTTAATTTAGCATGGCATATGATGTATTGGCAAATCAACAATCATGTTCAGCATTTGAATTCACACATGCATCTTAATGCATACATCCAGACCTCATCACACATACTACATGGTGCAATAAAATTCATGGAATTTATGCCAATTAAAGTAATCCATTTATCATGCCCTTTTTAAATTTATTTAAATTCCAGCTTTTGTCATTTTCAAAAATATTAAATTTAATATCTATAAATTCCCAAAAATTATAAAAATTCAAGCAATCATCATCAAACAAACCAATAGGATGACAATTTCATGCAAAATTCATGGCCAAATTGAATTTTACACAATCTCACCATTTTCACAAAACATCCTATGATTCTCGGATGAAACCAGAACGCACGGTTTTCGAAAGAATTCAATTAAAATATCCATATGGCCTCCAAAAATTATGCAATTTTACTGAGTTATATCCAAGACACTTTCGTACAACTTTCATGAAGCACTCCATGCCATATTCTTTTTAGATTATTTTATATAGTCTCACGAAGCTTCTGGATCCATTACCACATCGTCCAGTGTACACATCTCCGAAATATTGATATTTCACCTACCTATTCTCTTTATTTTCCTCTGATATTTGGATATGTTATAAATCAAGATATTATATACAAGTTTAATGAAGAGATATAAGTCATATAACCAGATTATAGTCATCATCTATGTCCATGAAGTCTCGGGTGTCTCGGAATACATCACCAGAATCATCGTCTTAAAGATATAGTTTATTTACTAGGATATACTTGTTCATTTCACTTAAAATTTTATTATGCTATATATTAAGATGTCCCCTACAACTTTCATGAAGAAATCGAAGTGAGATTCTCAACACAAACCAACATGCAAGCACAAATCTAATCAAAGGTCAGTAAAATATTTCCAGATCTGGGGTCTCCGTAGGATGAGACTTTAACCCCTCAAATATCCATAATTTTCCACGAAATTTTAGTATGTTGTATTTAAAGATGTTATATACAACTCTCATGAAGAAATAGAAGCCAAAATATGACTCTAAACATGCATACAAGCTCACACAACATTCTGACTCGAGCGGATTCGTGCGAAAACATTCCAGATCTGACATCTCCGTAAGATGAGATTTTGACCCATAAAATCTCCATAATTGTCCACCAAATTTTATTATGTTGTATTTTAAGATGTTATCTACAACTTTCATGAAGAGATCAAAGTCGAAATCGAACTCTAAACATGCATTCAAGCTAACACAACATTCTGACTCAAACTGTTCGAGCGAAAACAGTCACACCACTCAAGAACAAGCCATCCATACTTCGGTTTTCCTCACCTAATCACTCGATTTCGACACTACATCAAACATACATGTAAAAAACACACATTCAAGAGCAGCAAAGGACCCCCAACTTGCCTCTAGACCACACGAACAGCGGCACACCGGTGACAGACGAACGGTGTGCGGGCGGCGATGGCTCCTTCTCCTCCTCTCTTGGCCTCCCTCTCTCTCGCATCTCTCTCGGCAACTCTCTCCCTCTCTCTCTCTCTTCCTTTTTGTTGTATATATATTGCATGTATTCTCTTTTTGCATGGGGGACACTTGTTCCTAAGAAGGAGACAAGTGTCTCCTTGGTTGAAGACACTTGGAGGCCATGCACCGACGTCCCATTGGGCTTCATGGGCCAGGCTTATGGCCCACTTTAGGCCCATCTCACTTTAGTCCAAGATAAGTCCATTTCACATTTAATAATTTACCTTAAATCCCCATTTATATAAATACTAACTTATGATTTCATATGGCCATAAAACTTGAAATCATAAATCCATAAATTCCAATTTATAAAACACATGGCCAATGATAGGATTTTCTTTCGTATCAAATGCTTGTCCATTAAAAGCTTGGCCATAAATCTTATTGAAATTATGGATTAAATGGCCATAAAATAACTTGATGGTACTTCCATCACCTATTCATAGACTTTAATGTAACTAGAGATCATTATGAATTTTGGGATGCCACAAGTATCCACTGCCGAAGATTGACGACTTGTTTGATCAATTGCAAGGAGCGTCGATATTCTCTAAAATTGACCTGAGGAAGGGATACCATCAGCTGAGGATTAGAAAGGAGGATATACCTAAGTCAGTGTTTCGTACTCGAAAAGATCATTATGAGTTTACTATAATGCAGTTTGAATTGACGAATGCCCCAGCTGCTTTCATGGATTTAATGAACCGAGTATTTAAAGAGTACCTAGATCAATTTATGATTTTGTTAATCGACGATATCCTGGTGTACTCAAGGAGTCTAGAGGAGCACGAAAGGCATTTGAGGATAGTACTCTAGACTTTAAGGACTCACGAGTTGTACGCTAAGTTTAGCAAGTATGAGTTTTGGTTTACTCGTGTTGCTTTCCTAGGTCACATGATTTCAGACAAAAGAATCTTCGTGGACCCTTCCAATATAGAAGCAATGATCAACTGGCCAAGACCAACAACAGTGACAAAGATCAGAAGCTTTATGGGTTTAGCAAGGTATTACAGAAGGTTTGTGGAAGGATTCTCAACATTAGCTTCACCGTTGACTCGACTATTGAAGAATGAAGAGAAATTTGTGTGGACAGACAAGTGTGAGTGTAGTTTCCAAGAGCTTAAGTAGAAGCTGACTACCGCACATGTGCTGACGATTCCATCTGGTCCTGGAGGATATGAGATCTACAATGATGCGTCATTTAGAGGAATGGGTTGCATGCTAATGCAACATGATAGGGTTGTTGCATACGCATTCCGTCAGTTGAGACCTCACGAGCTAAATTACCCGATACACGACTTAGAACTCGCCGAGTTCATTTTCGCTCTAAATATTTGGAGACATTATTTTTGTGGAGAAAGATTCTAGATCTTCACTGACCATCAAAGTTTCAAGTATCTATTCTCTCAGAAGGAGTTGAATATGAGACAACGTCACTGGATGGAACTTTTGAAGGATTATGATTGCAATATTCTGTATCACCCTAGAAAGGCAAATAAAGTCGCAGATGCACTAAATCGGAAGTCTTCAGTTGCGCATATGCTAGTTAAGGAGTGGAATCTACTCGAGAGAGCTCGAGATTCAATTTTCAAGTTTAAGGTAGGCCACCTTTCAAATCTTATTGCCACCCTTAGAAAGTGCATATCAAAATCAAGATGCTTCAACCGATAGATGCAAAGATTTAGAAAATCTTACAAGAAGATACCGATAACAAAAAACCTGACTTTTAGATTTCTGGTGATGGAATACTAAGGTTCCGAGGACAATTGTGTGTACCTAATGATGCGGAGCTTAAGGAAAAGATTTTGTCCGAAGCTCATCATAGTAGTTACAGTATTCATCTTGGTAGTACAAAGATGTATCAGAATCTGCGTCAACATTATTAGTGATCCGGTATGAAGGTGAACATCGCAAACATGTCGCCAAGTGTCTGACATGTCAGCAAATGAAGGCACATCATTGTAAGCTAGGAGGACTTCTGCAATCTCTCGAGATTCCCAAGTGGAAATAGGAACATATCATAATGGATTTTGTGACGAGCTTACCAAGGAGTCAGAGAGGTAATGATTCTATTTGGGTAGTGGTCGACAAACTGACGAAGTCAGCTCACTTCATTGTAGTACAAAAGGACCTTGACTTGGACAGGCACGCAGAATTGTACGTGCGTCAGATAGTTCATCTATATTGAGTGCCAGTGATGATTACTTCAGACCGAGACCCAAGGTTTATAGCTGCATTTTGGAAAAGCTTGCAAAGTTCTGTGGGAACGAAACTGTAGTATAGTACGGCCTATCATCCTCAGACGGATGGCCAGTCTGAGAGGACAACTCAAACCCTCGAAGACATGCTGTGAGCTTGCATGTTGGATTTCAAGGGAAGCTGGGATGAACAACTTCACCTTGTCGAGTTCGCCTACAACAACAGCAACTAGTAGAGCATTCAGATGACTCCGTTTGAAGCGTTGTATGGCAAGGCATGCAAAACACCAGTTTGTTGAGATGAAGTCGGGGAACGGAAAATCACAGGCTCAGAGTTAGTCTAGCAGTCATTGGATGCAGTTGCCGTCATCAGGGAATCTAAATGCAATAGACTTGAGAATTCAACCAAGAATCGATTGTTCGACCGTGCTAATCTACAAGGGTCATTACGGCACCGTCAAAATCGATCAAAAGGCTGGGAGATAGGTCGATTCGATAAATGTATGTGATTAGTGCATGGGTGATTCCACCTAATTGCAAAATTTCTGTCGAATGGTACTAGACCGATTTTTCCGTCATTTTCGTACCCTGTATCCATATTTGAAATCTTGAGATTTTTATGACAACTGAAGGTCGCCAATGTGTCAAAGATGTACGTTGTGACTCGAAAATAATCGACCACAGGTCAACTGCATTAAAAATTCCTAAAAGCTACTCGATAGATTAGGATGCGCTAAAATCACGTCAGGCTGAGATTAACCGTGAAATTGAACCCGATTTCTGAAATTCAAAGTTCTATTGTATCACAATTCATTTTAGGAACGTCAATTCATCTTCCAAAGAATTTCCAGAGATTCCGGAATTTTTGCGGAAAATCGATTCGGACGATTCAGAAAAGGAACGGAAATTTGAATGGGCTCATTTGATGGGAATTTTGGCTTCCAAATCGAGCTATTTGGTGAAAGGAAAGTGTGGAAATTGTGTGGGTTTTTTCTTCAACAAAATTGGGACATCAAATTGAGAAATTTCGCGAAGAAATGAAGTCTAAATTTGAAGAATTCGGAGCTAGGCAAGGGGCTGGAATTTTTGGCATCAATTTGGATAATGTGTGGATTTATCAAGCTAGAAAGAATACGGTTTAGCTAAGATGGTTGACTTATTTCCCCTTTTTCTTTGGCTTCTCGAGCACGCCGCAAGCTGCCCCTCCTCCTTCATCTTTTCTTTTCTCCCCTTCGACACCAACTACTTCGGTTCCTGCTTTGCTTTTCATTTTTGTTTCCTTCATTTCTTCTCCCCGAGCCAGCTGCCTCTGTCTTTTTCTTTCATTGAATTTCTTCTTTCGAAGCTGCTGCCATTTGTCCGACGCCCATCCACTTCCAGTCAACCAGCAAATTCTCCAGCAAAGCTGCGGTTGACCGAAGCAGCTCCCACCTTCGCTTGTCTCTCTGCACGCGTCTTTCACCCCCACTGATCTTCTCTCCACGCGGCCACGTTCAGCAACAAATCGAGATTTCTCCGCCTCTGTTCTTATGCTCCTTGGCCGTGCAGCTCTCGCAAGCCGCTCGTCTCTCTCTCCTTCGTCCGAGCCCAGCCCATCCGAAGCCAGCCACTCGAAGCCCCGCTTCAGCCCTTCGCAATTCAAGACCAAAATTCAGCTTTGCTGAGCCATCTTGGCCGATTTCAGCCAGTCCAAGCTTCCATTGGCCTCACCGTGAGCTCAAGTCTTGACCGCCATCGCGCCACCGTGGCCGTGAACCGATTTTCGCACTAAACCAGCAAGTTCATGTTCTAATCCCTAATTAGTAGGCTAATGACACTTAGAGGTGGATTAGTTAGCTAATTAGTGGGTTAGTTAAGTTAATTAAGCTTAGGATGATTTAGTTAGAGTAAGTATATAGTTAGTTAATTAGTTAGTTTAATTAGAATAGTTAGGTGGATTTAGTTAGGAATTAGTTAGTTTATATTATTAGTGTAATTAAATTAAATTAGGTGGAATGGTTAGATTTATTTGTTAGTTTGATTAATTAGCCCGGTTAGTTTAGGTTAATTTAATTTAGTAATTTAATTTAGTAATTTAATTTATTTATTTTGTAATTTATTCAAATTGCCGGTAATTTATTTAATTATTAATTATTTTCCGAAAATTAGACCAGGGATAATCGGTGACCAGAATTTCGTGCTGATTGCAATGATGTATTCAATTTATGCAACTGGATGTTAATTTGTGCAAATTGAGTGCTGATTAGAATTTTGAGTATTTAATTCCAAAATTTGTGAATTTTGATATTTATTCAGAAAATCCCGAGTTTCGGCTTTTAACACTAAAAATTGTTTTATATACTGGGATTTTAAATGGGAAGATATCACTTTTTTCTGAGTCGAGTTGACCGTTTACCCATACACGACTATTTTACCGTGTATTTTTAATACGAAAAAAAATAGGCTAGGATCATTATTTTAATTGAGGCATTTGAATACAAAACACAATGTCCTAGGCCGAGATTGATTGGTCCTGTGTTGATTAAGAGAGAACCCGTCTCGAACAATTAGGTCGGACGTTACCAAATCCCTTTTCGGGTTACCCATGCATTAGGTATCTGATCGCAATAGATTCTAGACCTACACTCATTTGGGAAAGCCGTCTATAAGAGACATAGCCGTGCTCAATGGGGAAGAGACAATGCCTAGCTACGCTAGTAAATAGTCGAACATGGGAGTCAATTGTTCCTTGAGGGGCTTAATTAACAATTGGAACGCATGATTGTTTGAATTTGATGCGCCTAATTATGAGACAAAACTGTGTGGCATGGTATGAGACGTGTCATAACGGTTTGGCCTTATAATCAGAACCCTTGTGATCAATTGAGTTAACGAGGCATTTCAATTGTTATATGCACTGATTATATGCATTGTGATACGAATTGTACTGACCTATAAGGAGGATCTGAGATGAGGTAAGTCTCTATGATTGTGTGGTTAGGACTCTTCTAGGCATATTACCCTTCTAATCGAGGCTTAGAGCGTGAACTCGCTAAGATTCATATCTCACCCTATCGTGGTCTAAAATTTTCAGGACCGTAGAGGGAGGACTTGGAGCCGAGCTGAGGAGATCTGAAGTATAGGTCAAATATGACAGCCTCTTTTTGAGAGTCAATATTTTGAAATCTTTTGAGTATAGGATTTTGTACATAACTCAGTATATTTATAAAATCATGTTTGTTTGTGAATGTGTTGTCTTGCTTTTCTATCTCGAGATGGTTACTGTCAGGGGATTCATTGTTCACTTCCGCATGTGCAATAAAATGAAAAGGTCGGCGACTCATCCTGAGAAGTCACAAAATTTTTATCGACCACAGTGGGATGGGCACGCACTCAAGAATCGGGGCGTGACATATATTCTTCTAGATACCCATCAGATGTGAAGTTATAATTGTTTAAATGTATCAAAAGACAGTTGAGCTCTCACTCAAAATTCAAAGTTCAACACAACTTTCCGGAAAGAAATCTTCTTGCTAATCTTGAATGGATAAACCCTTGAACACTAGATTTTTTTCATTGCCTCTTGGAGAATTATTTCATGTTTCATTATGTGATAAAGTAGGGATGTTAGATTAAGAATACTAAATCTTTTGTATTTGATTTTAGCTCATTTTCATATAAAATTAGGATTCCTCGAAAAAATTGCCTAATCGAGAATGTTTAGACTTATATGTATCACACACACACACACGTAAAGCAACTTTTGAAAATTTGAATGGTATATGGAAATAAAATAATTTAAGTGCATTTCAAAGAAATCTCATCCTTCTTCACAAGCAAAAGATAATTCTGGTTCTCAGTTTCATAAAATTAGAACTAGTGATTTTCGACCTGGTTCTCGGTTCCAAGGTAAGACTTGGACCAATTTTTATTTATTTTTATTTCTTAAAAAGTAAAGTGTAAACCTAAATCCTAATCTCTTCTCATGCCCCACTTATCTCAAATGATGAAGCAAAATTTGTTTCTCTAGAGGTAGGATAAAGGTGGATAGGATTTATAATATCCATAATAGGAAAGTTATTTTTCTAAAATAATATACTCATTGTATTAATATAACTAAAATTATATTTCAATATAAATAATATTTGAATTCCAATAAAGAAATTCAAAATAACAATTTAGTTTTTGTAACTTAATCTTATTTGTATTTATACATTCAAATATAATTATATCTTATAATATAAATTCAACATATATATTTAAGGTATTTTAGAATTTTAGGTATATTAGTACAATTTACTATATAATAAAATTTAATTAAAGAATGATGGAAGGGGAAGAAAGAAGAGAATATATTAATTAAAAAGAGAGAAGAAAATAAAATAAAACAAGCAAATATAAATAACATAAGCAAAAGTGTTAGGAGAGATTTTTACCATCTCCTTTTGTAAATTTTTGTTGTTCAATATATTGATATGCTATTTATACCAAACAATGTACATGATATAATGTGAATATATCAAACTTTATTACTACAAACACCAAATAGTAGATATAATATAACAAAATCCATGGATTTCATATTCTATCATATTTAGTTATATTCTAATTAGAAATCCAGAGGACCACACGTATTATGGTTTTTCAACAAGTACCAAGTACTTCTAGTCAATTTGGGGTTAATTGGGAGAGATGTGCTCGAATTCACAATTTGTGGATCCTCACCTCGACAAAATGATCTGACCTTAGAACTCGAACAAGTTACTAAGGGGTGGGGAAATTGTATTAGATTTTTCAAATATTATGTACGAACTGTAATAAGGTACTAAATTTTCCACACATTCATGTTCCGAGTAATTTTCTAGAAAGTGCAAATAAGCCCTTCTGATGAGCAATATTAAAGAATACCAGCTTGGCATTTGAATTGCCTACATGAAAACTTTAATTTTTGCTCTTATTGAAAAAAGGGTTATGATTTAGGCAAGCAAATTAGAAGGTTTCGTACTCAAGTTATTGGATCATATTCTTGAGGGAGTCTGTGGTTCCTCGTGGTGAACATGCCTTCATATATTTTCACAATTGAATTGAAAATACATATATAACTTGGAAAATATCACCAAACTAACATAGGAACAACATATATACGATTTGTGGCAATAATACAGTTACTATACTTTATGACCTGTTCATCTTACATGAAAAATTAACAAATGCATGCACCTTAGACATTAATTAACAAAATGTAGATATAAATTTTGGACAAACATGATTAACATAAAATGCATCATTATTATTTTCTTGAGTTAATGAATATAAAATGTGTAAAACTTTAATTACTAAACAAATGCATACATAATGAGTAAAAGATACATAGAAGATAACTAAAAGATAATTACATAAATCGTCCATGTACTTTGGTCAAATGTACATAAATTTTAATTTGTTCAATTTTATCTTTGAACTTTTGATATATGTTGAATGTCTTCCTTGAACTTGAATTAATGGATGACTACATTGAACATTTTCATTTGTCTAGGACATGATCGTATCAAAAGTTCAAGGACCACATCAATGAAATTAAAATTCAAAGATGATAAGGCTTATTCAGCTAAAATTGAATGATCACATTGAATAAATTAATAGTTCATGGATGATATTGCACGTTGTGTCAAAGTTCATGAATTATTTACGATAATTTTATCAACATCAAAAGGTGGAGAAGTCCAAGCAGAGAGCTGGAGCGGATGTAGTTGAGTTCAGTATTCAATGAACGCTGGCTTGTTTCTCTCTCTCTCTCTCTCTCTCTCTCTCTCTCTCTCTCATGGTGTCTTCGTCGCCACTCTCCCTCCCTGCAACATATTATCGCCTTCACTTCGTTCTGAAGCTCTCACTTTCGTCGGCGCTGCCAGAATCGTTGGCGACGAGTGTGACTTTCTTCGTCGTGGCCACCTTTCAATTCTCCTTTTCCTTTGGTTTCTCAACCTTGAGGAACTCCAGTTCCTCGATTCCATGCAAAGGAACCACAAGAGCGGATGGCGATGATCTAGTCGTCCATGTCATGGAAACGAGCTGTGATGACACCATGGCTGCCGTTTCTCTCTCTCTCTCTCAACATTGATGGCTTGAGGGGGGAGGCTAGTTTTGTGGCGATCATTGGTTTTGTGATTGGTTTTTTTTTTTTTTTCGCATTCACACGAGAGGCAATGGACAAATTATAAGTCAAGTCATGTGGTCTCAGGTACGTGGCTTCGTTTTGGTAATTCTTGTGAAATCCCAAATTTCGGATTCTGCTTTCAATTAATGAGACGGACTTTTCATCGACACGCTTATAGTTCAATTCTTCGAGCTGATCACTCATGAGATAACTAGTCTATCAGGTGAAGCCGTTAAGGAAATTAAAGGCAATGGGCTTGAGAATCCAATCCTAAATCGATTCATCGACCGTATTAATCTGCAAGGATCATTACAACACTGTCAGAATCGAACAGAGATCAGTAACAGGTCGATTCGACTGAAATATGTGATTAGAGTGTGGGTGATTCCACATGATTGCAATATCCTCATCAACCGACACTAGACCGATTCTTCTGTCGTTTTGGGTACCCTGTGTCCGTATTTAAAATCTCGAGATTTTTACGACAACCAAGAGTCGCCAATGTGTTGAAGATTTATGTCGTGGCTTGAAAATAATCAACCACGGGTCAATTGCACTGAAAAATTCCTAAATGCTACCCGATAGATTAGGGCGCGCTCAAATCGTGTCAAATTGAATTTAACTGTGATTTTAAACCCGAATTCAGAAATTGAAAGTTATGGCATGTCATAATTCATTTTAGGAATGCCGATTCATACTTAGAATTTTTTTCTGTAAACTGGGATTTTGGCGGAAAAGCAAAGTAAGGCCGTTTTTGTTCGGGATAGTTAGAGAGCCGTTTTTGATCGAATCTTCAAGATGCAAGTTGGATCATTTGACGGGGAAATGTCATAAGAAGGTCGAGGACACATGGACTGATTTTATTGAGCTTCGATTGGATGGAATTGAATGAGAATTGATTGAATTCAATGTACAAATGTCCAAAATTTGTAACTCCCTTGGCACACAACATTTTGAACACTTAATCAAGCTTGTTAAGGAAGCTAAAGAGAGGAAATGGATGAGGGGGTGGGCCAGCAATGGTTGGGGCAAGAGAGAGGGGAATTGGACAAGTGTTGAAGCTAGAAGAGCTCTTGGGGACCCCTTTGTTTCAGCAGTCCATCTTCCTCCATAATCCAAGGCTTTCTCCATTGTTGTGGAAGGGGAAGCTCAGCAAAAACCATAGGAAAAGCAGAGAGAACTAGCCTAACCTTCCTCCTCCTCCTCCGGTCGCTCGCTCACCCGCCAGTGTTGCTTCTCCTCCGCCAGCGCACTAGCCACGCCAATTGCTAGTCCTCGCATCCCTGGTCGTCATCCTCTGCTATACGTGCACCCAGCACCATCGTCCCTGGTCACCTAGCCACCGTCAGAGCCAGCAAGGTCGCTAGAACCACCACCTGAAGCCACTACTATTCCTCCTCCGCCATTTCCAACGAGCCAAGCCACCGAATAGCTTTTCTCCAGCAAGATCAATAGCCGAAGACAACAAGAGGTTCCAGACTTCGAGACCTGTTTTTGGTGTCTTCCCGACCTTTGTTGGTGTTGCCGCTTCGAGGTTTATTAACCGCCTTGGCGTCGTGGTCGCCGTGAACTCATTGGCGCGCAAAACCGATGAGTTTATCCTCTAAACCTCGCTTAGTAAGTTAATTATGCTTAAGGGGTGTTTAGATTAGTCTAAGTAAGTTTAGGTTGTTAGATTATATTATTTTAAAATGTTAATTAGATTAGTGGTATGATTAGTTTAGTGGTTGATTAATTAGGGCTAATTGTATGTTTAAATTAGTATAATCTTGTTTAAGCCCTAATTAATTATTTCGAATTTTATAAATATTATTTTATTAAAGTATAATTTTATAATATAATTTTTAATTATTTAATTTTCGGAATTAAATTTTATTATTTAATAATTTCGAAAATTTTGCCAGGATGGCTAGTTGTTAGAATTTCGCACGATTGCAACACTTTGTGATCAATTTGTGCTAATTGTATGTTAAATTGAGAAATTGAGTGAAAATAATAATTGTGTATAATTATTCTAAAAGTGTGGAATTGATTGAAATTGGAGAAGTTTTGGTATTTAACTTGAAAATACTCGGTGCAGCTTTTGGCACCGTAATTGATTTGTAGGACAGATTGTATCGTGAATCTGGATGAATTTTTTATCCAGTTCTCTGGTTTATTATTGATTATACAGCTTTTGCGAGCTATTATATTATCTATATGTTACAACTTTTGGTGAGCTATTATCTATGCTACAGCTTTTGAGAGCTATTATATCAACTACAGCTTTTGCGAGCTATTATATTATCTTTTGGCTACAACTTTTGGTGAGCTACCATCTATATATTACAGCTTTGGAGAACATATGTTGTATTAACAACTAATCTGATAGATGGTAATAAAAGATAGATAGTATGATGGAGTTGAATCGTTAGAACTAATTCGATTGATTGAATTATGAAATGTACTAACGTGCAGGAATGGACTGAGGCGAGGTAAGTCCTCAATCCTCTTTGTGTGGCTAGAGCGCCCTAGGGCTTATTTTCTTCCTAATCGAGTCTTAGAAGGTAGGACTCGTTGAGACGTTGTCTCACCCCGTTGTGAGATAATATTTTCAGGTCCCTAAATGGCGGATCCTTTGGAGCTTTTTGGTAGACCAGTGAGGATCGTTGAGAGGATTTTGACTATGCCGATCCCGGAAGTCATTGGGTCTATGAGCTTGTGGTGATTACTATTTGGGTCGATGAGAACCTTCCTAATAGGGTCCCTCATCAATTAGAGTGTGGTACCGCTACAGACCCGATGAATTCCTGGATGGACCTCTCAGGTGTTTTGATATTCCCCTTGGTATTATAGATGCTGCTCTAGGTGAGAGTGATGTTGATCCTCCAGATGGGTTGGTGGAGGACCCGACGCCCCGGTGCCGGTGGAGACTGAAGAGCTGGTGAATGGGTCTAACTAGCTGGTTTTAGGATAGCTTAATTTTGAGGACTGATCTTCTATAGATCTTTTGTTAACAGCCTAGTCCTGTAAATGAACTGGTTTTATATGTATAAAAGTATATGGTTTGGTTTTGAAAATGCGATCATACTTTTCTATCCCAATTGAATGTTGTCTGGGGATTATTTATCCGCTTCCACATGTGTAAATAATTGAAAGGGTAGGCAACGTGTCTTGGAAAGTTGCATTTCTATAGACCGCAGTGGGATGTGCGCGTGTTCGAGGTTCGAGACGTGACAATTCTGGTGTCCGTCGCTTCCTTTATGCATTGAGGAGCTGATGATACGTGTGGAAGATCCTTACTTTGGTGCTGTTTTGTTTGTTTGATGTCGATTGTGTAACTCGTGTTTGGGCGCAGTTAGATTGTCTCCTCTTTTCTCTTCGGCTCTGAATTTCGGCAGATAATATGGTGAACTAGGAATGTAGCAATGGGAAAAGCGTCATTTGCCCAATGTGCCTTTTGGATGACAGCTTAAGCTGAGTGTTTGGTCCGTGGATTATACAGAAATTCAATCATCAATGAAGAATCGCGAATTGCTCTAGATACCCAAGGACTGCGCGAAATGAGATTATACAGTAGGTTATCTGCTTCATTGACTCAACCATCCGGCAATGTCATAATATTTGAATTTCCACACTTCTTCTTCGTGCCTTTTTTTGGTTTATTTAGTTGGGGTGAGGTTGGAGAGACAGAGGCAAACGATTGGAGCTTGGTTTGGATTTATTACGGTTAATGACATTTTGTCGGGGAAATCCAAATAAACTATATCCCTCAACTGGATAACTAATGGAAGAGCTTACTGGTCTACATCTTAATCATATGAAAAGCAAGTTTTTCCTTTTCTCTTTCTGTTTGATGTGCTTTTGTGGGTTGGAAGTTAGGTTATCTTATTCGCAATCCGAATGCAATTTTTCTTTTGTATATGGCAATTAGAGCAATGATCCGTTGGATAGTGCCTAGTGCTCTGCTGTTGCCAAGATAACTGGCTGGCCACCCAATCTTCTACCGTTTACCTTATGTGTGATGAAGCCTTTCTCGATTTGGGGAGGATCAGTCTTTCATAGTGCAAATTCCTCTATGAACTTTTGCTCTCTTGCAGAGGAGATCCTTCTCTTATTAATAATATTGCTCCAGAAGTGTCTGAAGTTTGGCAGAAGGATGGTTTTTGTTTATATTGCAAGTATTTTACCTAAATTCATACCTTTATATGTCAAGGCAGATCTGCTTGTTTTATTTGGAGGTGTTGCTCCCAAAATGGTGGAAGCTGCTCATGTCAAAGCTATTGATCAGGTAACATTTTATCATTTTGGTCTTTCTTTAATGTTATTATCATCAAGGCAATTGTCTGTTTTATGCATCATGTATTGCTCCTTCTATTATTACTGTATTAAGAGCTCCCATCAGTTCTTCGGCCATTCTTTTCTCCTATTGGTGAGCCAACATTGTCTTATGTGCATCAAATGGAACTTCTTTTCATGATAAAGTTCTGTTACTTTAATGCGGGTTGTAGAGAAAGCACTGACCGAGGCTAATCTGACAGCCAGAGATTTATCTGCAGTTGCTGTTACTATCGGTCCTGGTTTAAGCCTCTGCATTCATGGTAATTTGGCGTTTTATCGTTTTTCTTTTACTTCTACTCCATGAAGCAGAGTATCTGGCTCACTTTTGGGTTATGTTGTAGGAATTTGTAAACAAGAACAAAGGAAAATTCTGTCTGGTCCGGGCACTCTTTACTTTGTCTCTTTCCGTGAATCTGGGGCTGATTTGAACTTGAAAATGTCTGCTGGTTACCTTACTTAGAAACCTAAAGTGGGCCTCTGGCCGAAAAATTTCTGAAGTAGAGCATGTTATATGTATAAATAGGTGGCTAAGTTTTGACAGCAGAGTTGGCAGTCTTTTGGTTGAATATAATGTCATTTTAAGAACATGTGGCATGCTGATGTCGACTAGCTTGAGTCTGTGCTTTCGATGATTGAATTTACACATTTATGTTATTCTTTTGTTGCATGCACGGGTATGGAAACTTAAATAGCAGCAGCCATATGAACTGAGCTGAGGAGCTTTTGTTGTTACATATTGATGGATTGCCGCAGTCAAGGATATCTCCTCCTCCTCCTCCTCCTCCTCCTTTTTGGGTGCAGTTGGCGTGCGGAAAGCTCGGAAAATTGCTGGGCTCTTCGGCAAGCCTCTTGTTGGCGTCCACCACATGGAGGCCCATGCTTTAGTTGCAAGGTTAAAAAAGAAGAGGTAAATGTTAATACTAAGGAATTTCACGTTGTTGGCGGAAATATGTATATTAGACATGTCAAAGGACAACAACAATTATTATTATTATTTACCGAGTCTAGTATTTTACTGAATTAGTGACAGCATGCAATATAAGACTACTTGAATGTTTTCTCTTCTCTGCTTTGCGGTAACGATGTTTCTTTTATTCAAGCGCACTCAAAACAAATTGAGGATATGCTTAGCGATAATAAATGTACTTCCCTCCTGCTGCAGGTTAGTCCAAGAAGATCTGCAGTTTCCTTTCTTGGCCCTTCTCATTTCTGGTAAATACTTGTAATCTTTATACATTAGTAGTATTCTGGGCATTTCTGGTAAATACTTCAATTGGGATTTAAGAAAAAGCATTCTTGTATTGCTTCGTAGAGATTAGAAGCAAGCATGTCCCTCAAACTGTGATCTAGGCATCTTGAATGAATGATTTACTTGTACCAAATATGAATTTGTATATTTTGAATGCGTATTGATTAACATTTTATCTGAAACCGGTTTCTCTTTCATTATTAATTGACTGGAGTTGGTGACTGAATAGAGATGACATTGTGGTATTATAGATATATGTAAATTCGTTGAGATTGCTTCACAAGCATAATGCAACCATCTAATAAAAGAGAGAGATGCCTGAGTTATACGAAAACCAGCACGGTACCCCTGCCATGCCACCCCAGCAAAATTCCCTCAACTCAAAACTCATCATTATCTCTCTATGTGATCACAGCCTCTCTCCTACCAAATTTTTTTTTTTTTTTTTTTTTGCAAGTAAAATGAAATGTTATTACGAAGAGAGTATGCTGGAACTGGGGGCTTCGTTTGCCATCGGCCGTAACTGCAGTCCATCCATTAGGCCACATTCTATCCCGCCAACCTTCGATTAGGCAATTGTCAGACGTGTGAATTTCGAGAAAGGGTCATTTAGTGAAAGCAAATATAATTCGAGAGAAGGCTACAAACAAATTATCCGAAAGAAAACCTACATTAATCGTCGGTTCGATAGTCCATGTATGTCCAGCCTTCCATCGCCCCAACAGATTTATTTCCTGCACATTTTAACGAATACAGAGGAATATGACCATTGATTGCAATCACCGGCAAACTAATTCTATCCCATATCCATTTATTGTCGAGAAAGCTAAACACTAAGTACATATTTTAAGTCAGAGCAGCCATAAGAAGGATACTTCCATAATGAGGAATATTTGCCGCACAATGAAATAGTTTTCCAATACCATGTCCATTTTTTATGAAGAAGGTACATTATACTAATTTTAGAAATTGGAACGATAGTGTATTTGACTTTCCTTATACGTGGAGAATTGACTAATGGTTTCATTACAAAACAGCAAATAAGTAGAAGGAGTTAGTAACGCGTTGTTGACACGTTGGTACGTGTTCTTGCAATCTAACAGATGTGGACCAATATCGGGCAGCGGTTCAGAGCCACCGTTAAGGGAATGAACCGGCAATCCAGCTATGAATGTACTGACTAGCCCCATTGAAATTGCAGGTCAAATCGATTGGCTCACGGTCTGCTCATGAGCTTTTACTAACAGCTAGTATTGGCAATTGGCATATCTTTATGCAACGATTTGTGCAAAGGGATCAATTGGGATCGACTATCAACCCCTCAAGTGCTACCGGATGAAGAGGGAGGGCTAACAGTGGTCGTAGATCTCGAGTTTTGCAAATTGAGCGTCGCTGGTTAGTGGCACCTCGATTCATAGGATCTTTACAAAAACTAAGCAAGTATTTGTCTACGAGGTGCAAAAATGATCATGAATATAAATACAGAAATATTTTTTTTTTTTTTTTGGGTCAGATTCCGAACGAGAGTTGCCACCTATCATTTCAGAAAATTCTAGATTGATTGGACACCTAATGCTCAGGTAATAATGGAAAGTTAGCAACCTAAGTGCGTGGCAAGGAACTAGTAATAGGAAACCTAGAGATTAGGTTCAGGATTTGTTTCCGTGTAGAATGCGTTAGCGTCCTGTGGCACCCTTTCGGTGCCACCGCCCCATTTACTTTAAGTTCTAGTCATCCATTATTTAATTCATGCTTGATGCATTATTTCAGATGTTACTAAAGCACTTATTCGATGTCGCTATAACAAGCCATTTTTCTTTTAAGTAGTGGCACGACTCTCTATTTGTGTGAATGTGTATATGTAAATATCAATTTAGATGCAACATTCAATCATTATTTGAAAATGACATGACTTGAAAGCGACATGGTAATTTTGAAATTCATATATAATGAGAAAAATACGTGACATAATAAATATATGTTTCAGAACATGTTGAAAAGATGATATGACATGACAATGAGGACATGACAATTTTGAATTCAAAATATGATGAGAAAATGCAATGACATAATAATAATTACATACGACATGATATAAAAATTCATAATATAAACATGATGAGAATATAACTTGAAGATGGCATAACATAACAATAGCTACATGATGCATGACATACAAAATTCATGATTCAAATTTATAACTAGGTTCAATGTCATCGTTCCATCAAATAGACTATCAGGAATTGCTAATGCGGTGTCCACTATCGTTAATCGATCATTTTAAATGTTCAAGGTACCATTTGACGTGTTTGATCATTAGAGGGGCCCACTGGGTGAGGTGGCCCATAAGATTTTTGTGTTGGCGGTCCATGTACGCAAAAAAACTCGTGATTTGGCATTGCATCTCACTGAATGAATGCATTATTAAGAATTTGAATGATCGGGTAGATCAAATAAAGTTAAAAGAGACAATAAATATTGAGCTACTCATAACATTGTCCAGTCAAGATGAGAACGTGAACTATATTGGTCCAAAAGTCTATCTATTGTGTAATGCCATAAAAGTCTATCTATTGTATAATGCCATAAAAATAAATTTCAGGGGCTACTTATACCATGATAACGTGAACTATATCATCCAAGAGCGCGCGATAGTGCAGATTGCTCAAAAATGCAGACCAATATAATCTCAACTATTGATAATGTTAGCTTCACCTTAAGGATCACATGATGTCGGGATAGGCTTGATCTACATAATTCATAGATCATTTAATATATGTTTAAGGAGCAACAATGGCGTGGGGCGTGCAAAACCGTGACGTCAAACCATAAGAATTTTGATGCCTCAGACAAGTTTTCAATATTCTAATCTTAGCTATTTAAGGACTCCCGGACCCCTCAAGTGCTACCATAACTTTGGCCAAATGGACATAAGTGCCATAACTTACGAAAGGTACACTTAAGTGCCAAAATCGGAGTAAAATGGATCACTTGAGT
>CM024528.1:28599387-28763015 GCA_014182385.1 Eucalyptus viminalis | reverse complement strand
GCCCAAACTGCATCAGCCAGCCCAAACAAGATGAGGCATTGTTTGGTGGGTTGCACGTGGGTTTAGTCCAGACCAATTAAAACCCATATCTAGTTGGGCTTGCTGCTCTAATTGACTTTTGGTGAATTCATTTACGATTCAGTCCACTGAATATGAGTTTTTTTGTTTTTGTTTTTCGGGTTTCTTTTTTTTTTTTTTTGGGAGGGGGTGTTTCTAACTGAATATGAGTTGAAAATTGAGTTTTTGATCTATTTTGACACTTATCCTTAGACTCAATTGCCCATGTCACAACAAATATTAGAATAGAAACAATTATACAATCATAAACCAGTAAGGGCCTATTTATTTCTACTACTGGGAACAACTTATTCTATTCTTTTGTTTCTCGAGAAAAAAAGAACATAAATTCGTTTGTTAATTTTTTTATTTTCAAAAATAAAAAATTATATTTTTATTCCTGAGAATAGATTTGAAATAAAATCAAAAAGCAGAAAAAAGTAATTTTGTTGTTTTTAGGAACAATTCTTATAATCTAATTTTTTTCTTCTCTTCTCTTCTTTCTTTCCTTTTCTTCTTCTTCCTTTTCACTAGTCATAGCCTTGGCTATGGCCGACGATTGACCAAATGAGGGCTGGCAACTTCGCCGGAGCATTGTTGGCTCGAGCCTCACATAGTCAGGCGAGGCTCGGCCTCCACAACCAGCACAAGGCTGCACCTCGCTAGGCTAGGGTGAGGCCGACATTGCATTGTTGGGCGATGTCGAGGCTTGCCATGGCCGGGCAAGGCTTTGGCGAGCTCGCTGGACCTTGCTCAACCGGTCGCGCCCATCGCCGTGGCTGGCGATCGGCAACAAAGAAGGAGGAAGGAGAAGAGAAAAAGAAAAAAAGAAAAAAAAAATAATAAAAGTATTAAAAATTAAAAAAAAAAATCATACTAAATGCATTTTTATCCCGAAATAAAAATTTTGTGGAGTTACTAAACACGTTCTTTTGCTCAAAAATTGTTCATGAGAATAAAATTAGAAAAAATCATTTCTAATAAAAAATTATATTTTGGAACATAATCGTTATCAAACGCACCCTAACTCACTCACTATCGGCTTCAGAGCAATCTTGGTCGAGCAAGACCATACGGCAAGTAATCCTCCATTTGTTACAGATGCTTTTAACCTCATCAGGAACTACTTTTTTCCCTTCAGAATTAATGACTCAAACAGAGTTTTCACTAAGAATTACAGCAGCAGCAACCCTTTTCATCTGCGGTTTAAGTTGCTCATGTATCGCCTTATTCCTTTCCTTTCAGATATTGCATGTCGCATTCCGCCCAAGTTTCAACCGAACAACTTTCAAGCTTTTCCCTTTCATCATCTGCAGGGCCCATGGCAACTCTTGATCCCAGTCTTCAGGTTGTCTTTGTATTATCAGCAGATTTAGACAGTTGTTTTGAGAAAGGATATTGAAAGAACTATAACTCAATTTCCTCTTCGCATTATTCCCTGACAACTTTTAATTCCTTAGTGGGGTTTTCCTGTGTCAAATTGGACCAGTAGAGAATATTGATTCACTTTTACCTGTTTCAGATATTGATGTTCTTTTTTGCGGTGATTATTCAAGCATGGCATTTTATGCTAGGCAAGATAGACTTGTTCCATCGGTTAGCACGTTATTATCTCATGTCTACTTAATAATACTTTGGTCCTCTTGATCAACGAAAAAAATAACGAAGGCCAAATATAAAATTATTAATGGAGAATCATATTTGAAGGTGGTAGAGCCGCGAGCTTAAAAATGTAAATAACTGTGTAGATGGAACATCCTGTTGAGAAGACATTCCTCAGTGTAGATTTCCCCTGAGGCGAGAATTCCTTGACCGACCAGCGTATTCCACCCAATTTACTGTTCCAGAATCGTCTTCTTCATGTGACCAAGTTGTGAGTGTATCGAGAAAGAACCCATGCAGAGACAATTGTAAAGTTACTCAGATCAATTAAGAACTGCAACTATCCTGGGTCACCTTACAGAATTGCGAAATCCTACTTTAGGAGATCCACATGATTTTTATTCACTGACATTGTGAGTGGCACATCATAACACAACTACGAAATTGCACAGAAGCTGCAGCAGAAGAAGCACTAATGTGGTATGACTGGAGATGGCGTGAATGAAGCCTCTGCTCTGAAGAAGGCAGACATTGGATTGCAGTTGCTGATGCCACCAATGTTGCTAGTAATGCTTGAACTGTCCTCACTGAAACGGGCTCTAGTGTCATTATAAGCACCGTGCTGACCAGCTGGGGTGTATTTGAAAGAAAGAAGGATCAAACTGTTAGTGATTTGGATTGTGTTTCCAATAGATTATGCACCAAGGTTCTGCATATTGCTAATTGCATTCCTAGCTTACAATAAGTTGACTAAAATTTTGCAGATTTATACCGTATCCATTACTATTTGTATTGTGGTAAGAGTCCTACCTTTAATGTAGACCTAAGATAATGAAAAGTATTCCTTCATGAAAGTTCTTGCATCCAGTCTTTTGCAGTTTGGCTTTATGTTCATCGCTTTAATCTGCAAGTCTGACTTTGCGCCCTTTATGGTCTTGATCATTGCCATATTAAACAGTGATAAGATGATAGGTTTTTGTACTCTTGTACTCCTGGTTTTGAGCGGGGACACCCAGGGTCATGGGGCCATAATCAAGACGCCACACTTAAGTGCCATAACTTTAAAATGTACACTTAAGTCTTTATCATCGGAGTAAAATGGAGACACTTAAGTGCCACTCCGCGAAAATCCGGCCAAATGGCTGACGTGGCGACTTTCCCGCGAAAGCATTGGCCCAAAACGGCGTCGTTTTGCGTGCGACGTGGCGGAGAAAATGCAAAAACGACGTCGTTTTGCGTCTACGTGTAAATAATAGTATATAAATTAATTAAATTAGATTTAAAATATTCAAAAATTTTAAAAAATAAGAAAAATTTAAAAAAATTTAAAAAATTTTAAAAATTAAGAAAATTTAAAAATTTTAAAAATTAAGAAAAATTTAAAAAATTTAAAAATTTTAAAAATTAAGAAAAATTTTAAAAAATTAGAAAATTTAAAAAAAAATTAAAAAATAAGAAAATTTAAGAAAATTTTAAAAATTAAGAAAATTTTAAAAAATTAAGAAAAAGTTAAAAAAATTAAGAAAAATTAAAAAAATTAAGAAAAATTTAAAAAATTTAAAAATTAAGAAAATTTTAATTTTTTTAAAATTAAGAAAATTTTAAATTTTTAAAAATTAGAAAAATTATAAAAATAAAATTATAAAAAGTTATAAAAAGGGGGGGGTGGGAGGTCGAACGGGGCGGCTCCCTTGCCGCCGCCGGCGGCTCCCTCACCGCCGCCACCTCCACCGCCGCCTCCCACCCCCTTTTTTTTTAATTTTTTAATTTTTTTTAAATTTTTTAATTTTTTAAAATTAAAATTTTTTTAAAATTAAAATTTTTAAAATTTTCTTTTTTAAATATTTTTTTAATTTTTTAAAATTAAAGTTTTTAAAATTAAAATTTTTAAAATTTTCTTATTTTTTATTTTTTTAAAATTTTTTTAAATTAAATTTTTAAAATTTTTTTTTATTTTTAAAATTTTTAAAATTTTTTTTTAAATTTTTTAAATTTTTTAAAATTAAAATTTTTAAAATTTTCTTATTTTTTTAAATTTTTTTAATTTTTTAAAATTAAAATTTTCATAATTTTCTTTTTTTTTTTAAAAATTTTTTAAAAATTTTTAAAATTAAAATTTTTAAAATTTTCTTATTTTTTAATTTTTTTTTAAATTTTATAAAATTTTAATTTTATAATTTTCTTTTTTTTTTTTTAATTTTTAAAATTTTTTAAAATTAAATATTTTAAAATTTTCTTTTTTTTTTTATAATTTTTAAAATTTTTTAAAATTAAAATTTTTTAAAATTAAAATTTTTTAAAATTAAAATTTTAAAATTTTCTTTTTTTTTTTTTAATTTTTTTTAATTTTTTGAAATTGAAATTTTTAAAATTAAAACTTTTTAATTTTTTTAATTTTTTTTTAATTTTTATCTTGATTTGGAGCCCGCAGCCACGTAAAGCAAATAATAATAATAAAATATCAAGCGCGTAGGATTTCAAGAAGGTGTCAGGAGGAGGCAGACTTAAGTGTCTCCATTCGAAAAAAAGTGGCACTCAAGTTACGCGTTTTGAAGTTATGGCGCGCCAAAAGGTTAAGACGTCATCTATGTTTTTTGGTGTTCGCCCCTGGTTTTCAACATAGCAAATTAAGAAAGACCAGTTTGACTAGTTTTTTGTACCAATCTCTGGAACGATCATGATAATCTTCAAAGATTGAGCGAAGCCATCTCCCTAGCAAGATAGCTGAAAGTAGAAAGAAAATTTTGCTACCGGAAATGTTCTTGGATACCTGGCACTCATAACTGTAATATTCTTCTGGGTAGATGCGAACTCCTCAGTAAGAATCTGTTTCTTGTGTGGTTTTCTACTTCTTTTCTCGTGTATATCTTTCGTTGAATTATTGGAATTGTTGGGAATACCTAAATCCCTAAAACGGATTCGACACTAAATCGAACCTCTAAAACGAATGCGGAAGATAAGCCCAAGAACAAACATATATCACCGATCAAAAGTACACCACAGAATCGAGCGTACCTTATTATCTACATATTAAACACCAACATTGGAGTTTGAGGAAGAATCTTGATCCCATTCTACCGAGGAGTATACTGTTGCTATTAGGAGGAGAAAACCTAAAAAGATTTACTTTTCTTTTCGTTCTTTTTGTCTTACGTTGTCTGAAGGGGGAGAGAGCGTTTTCTCGTACGTACGCCAAAAGGTACGTTCCTTTTTCTTTTTACTTTCCCTCAAAGTGTCTCTTCCAAAGGGCGCATCCCCTCAACGTAACACCTCCTCCAAAAGATGCAACCTTTCCTCCATGGGCCCTTAACCTGCGGGCTGGGTTCTTAGGCCCATCATAGGCGAACGGGTCTTAAGCCCATCATCATACAAATAAAACCATCATCTCCCACTCGCATATGGTGGGCCGAACAATATTATCTTTACCTCTCTGCAACGTTCATACCGGTGAATAATCCGTGCAACCAGCATACTTTGAGAGCTCGTTGCCATATATCTATTAGGAATATATAGCAGCTCATAATGGGCATCGCACTTTAAGTAGATTTAGTATGCAGTATCCTAAACCAATTGATCACATTTATATCTCTTTCTTGATCTCTTTTTAAACAGTGATATATTGTATTCACAATTATGATTATCCCAAAAAACAATCATAATTGGTCGACTAGTGAATACAAAACTAAAATATAATTCTCCAAATTTGATCTTCCTCTTTCCTTCAAAATCTCAATTTTAGTTCAGCTTGCTTTTCTAGAAATGTCCCATTAGATCGAAACAATTCATGATCATTGGCAACATCCTAAGATAACAAACACTAAATAGAAATCTTGAGAATAAGTAAAAGTCATGAGGGCACTAAATTAACGAACTCTTTTCCTCAAGAGTCTCACACGGTATAAAAGTTGAGATCAAACTTTTGCCATTCTTATTGGTCGTCTCATGCATACATAATATGAAATACGTATTACGGTATTTAACTCCTTTCCCATGGAGCATATGTCTACACCATCAATACCGTACATATGATAGTTCAGACATACATAATGTCTAACTTGAGTTCACATATCTACTTATTCACAAAATTCATCAGAACTCATATATGTCATCATAGATAGATAAAGTAAAATATGTAGGTTATTTTACTTTTGGACATAGTAAATATTATGTTCTCATCTTAACACTTTGTTAATGCGACATATATATTTTTAAGCTTGAGCTCTCGATTATCACCTAGATAATAAGCTTAAAAACCATCTCATCTTTATTTATCACACAGTAAATAGAGGCAATTATCCGTGTGAGTGGGCTAATATTTTATCTGTCCAACATACTCTCTCAACTTTATATAATGCACTGAGCATTAAGATGCATAAATGTCAAACAAAGATTCATAGGCATTAATGATGAAAAACACAAATTCATTAAATGTGAACACTTCAGGGAAATTACAATATTCAGTACATCAGCCTCTACGCAGTCCTAGAGATTTTACATGACTACAAAACACATCTCTAGGTATTGGCTTTGTTATAGGATCTGTTACCATTCTATGCGTAGATATGTACTGTAAGTTCACATCTTTTCGTGCAACCATATCCTTAACAAAATTATACTTGGTATCTATATGTTTAGTCTTGCCATGATATTTTGGATCTTTGGTGTACGCTATAGCTGCTTGGCTATCACAATTAACCAATAATGGATTTGCAGCATACCCAATAACACCTAAATGATCCAAAAATCTCTTAAGCCAAACACCTTCTTGTATTGCTGCTGATAATGCCACGAACTCAGCTTCCATCGTGGACAAGGCTATACACGTTTGTTTCTTACTGCTCCAACATATGGCACCATTATTCAGTAAGAAAATAAACCCAGAGGTAGATTTCATTTCATCTAAATCTTCTCCCCAATCAGCATCAGAATAGCCTTCGAGTCGCAGATCCTTTCTTTGATAACTCAGCGTATAATCAGCAGTTCCCTTTAGATACCTTAGTATTTACTTAACGACTTTCCAATGTGCTTGACTTGAAGTGGATTGGTATCTACTTACCATTCCAACTGCAAAACATATGTCAGGTCTTGGACACATCATAGCATACATCAAGCTCCCAACAGCACTAGCATAAGGAACATGTTGCATTTGTTCATTTTCTTGTGGAGTCCTTGGACACAATATGTGGCTCAATCCTTCGCCTTTTGCAATAGGAGTATCTATAGGTTTACAGTCTTGCATACAAAATCATTCAAGAACCCTATTTATGTATGTTTCTTGCGAAAGAGACAATGATCTCTTCGAACGATTTCGTGAAATCTTAACTCCAAGAATGTATGCAGCCTTACCCATGTCTTTCATCTCAAAGTTGGAAGATAGCCAACTTTTGACAATATTAACAAACTTCTTATTACTTCCAGCAATTAGTATATCATCAACATATAATGATATGATCACCAATTGATCTTTGGATCTTTTGATATATACACAATGATCCTCAACAATCATTGTAAAATCATATCCCATTATGGTATTATGAAAACGTATATACCATTGTCTCGACGACTGCTTAAGGCCATATATCGATCTTAAAAGTCGACATACCTTTTGTTCTTGGCCTTTTATAATGAAACCAACAGGTTGTTCCATATAAATTTCTTCGTCTAATTCTCCATTGAGAAAAACAATATTTACATTCATTTGATGTAACTCAAGATCCATACTTGCCACTATTGCCATAATAATGCGAATCGAGATAAATCTCACGATAGGAGAAAATGTTTTCTAATAATTAATTCCTTCCTGTTGATTATACCCCTTCACCACAAGGCGAGTCTTATGCCTTTCTATCGAGCCATCAGCTTTACGCTTAATTTTGAGAATCCATTTGTTCCCAATGGCTTTGCGTCCTTTTGGAAGATCAACCAGTTCCCAAACATGGTTTGACTTTATTGACTCAATTTCCTCTTTCATTGCATGAATCCATTTTTCCTTATTAGGGCAACTTATAGTCTCATTTACATTCCTTGGCTCATATTCATCTTACAGAGCAAGCATAAAAGTTTCCCCTTCAATGTCAAAACGTCAACAGGGAATACTTTTGCGACTTATTCGCCGTATGGGAGATGGTACACTTTGCACATCATTCCCCATTATGCTCCCACTTGGATTAGATAATGATGATATTGTCTTATCATGTGGTTGTAATTGAGAGTGAATTGAATTAAATTCATCACTTCTCATGTTACTCCCACTTGGACGAACTTCACTAAATTCATTATCTGGATCCAAAGTTTCAAATAGGGAGTAGTCCTCACCTATTTCGCCCATTTTAGGAAAATCATTCTCTAAGAATGTGACATCCCGTGATTCAAACTCAGTTATACTCCCACTTTCCTGCTCACCTATGAACACATAACCTTTCGAGTGTTCAGAGTATCTTATGAAAATACTTTTCTTTTCTCTGGGACCCAATTTCCCAAACTTGTGAGAGGGCTCATGAGTATAGGCAGCACAACCCCATGGCTTAAGGAAACTTGAGTCCAGTTTTTTGCATGTCCATAATTCATATGGAGTGGAAGTAACTGATTTGGAATGCATTCGATTAAGTATATAGGCAGCAGTTAACAACGCATCACTCCAAAAAGTGATAGGTAAGTTAGCATGCACCATCATGGACCTAACCATTTCCAATAGGGTTCTGTTCATTCTCTCCACAACATAATTTTGTTGAGGAGTATATGGAATAGACAACTATCTTTCTATTCCTTTTTCATCACATAATTTTCTGAACTCATCAAATATTCTCAACCTTGATCGAATCGCAATATTTTTATTTTCTTGTCTAATTGATTTTCTACCAAGTTCATAAACCTTTTGAAACAACTCAATGCTTCAGATTTATGAGAAATCAAATAGACATATCCGAATCGAGTATAATCATCTATAAATATGATGAAATAAACAGCCGCATGCCTTCCTCTTACATTCATCGGACCACAAACGTCAGAATGGATGAAATGTAAAGGAAATTCAGCTTTTCTACATTTTCCAAATGGTTTCCTTGTTGTTTTCCCTACTAAGCAATGCTCACACATGGGCAAATCGATTTTTTCAATATTGCCCAACAAGCCCTCTTTGGCTAGTCTATTCATACGTTGTTGGCCAATGTGACTAAGTCTAGCATGCCACACACTCACATCATTATCATATGAAGTAGAAGACGTGAAAAGGGAATAACAAACATTGACATTACCACAGTCAATATTTAGTACAATAAAACCATCCAGAAAATGACCACAACTATAGTAGTTTCTATCCAAATACATATCCATACCGCTATTATGGAAGTTCATGCTAAAACCAAGCTTAATCAACACTAAAACAGACACTAAATTCCGATAAATTTCCGTAGCATACAATACATAAGTAGAAACAAAGTGCGTCCACCACGCATGTTCAGTTGGCAGGTGCCAATTCCTTTTAACTTCAGCTTTTGAGTTATTTCATACATAGATCCACTTAGTTCCAGTTGGAACTCATCGAAATTATACGAAGGATTCTATATTCTTCACTACATGGTATGTTGCTCCCGAATCTACAATCCACAAAGGATTAGATTCAGTTAAGAATACAGAACTTGACACATATGCAAAGTTCCCAAAAGTACAATGAGTGTTTACCTTCTTTGGCTCACGACAATCGCGAGCATAGTGACCCTTCTGGTCATAGTTGAAACACTTCACCCTTGAAATATTCTTCACACAAGAACGTTTTCCTCTCTTATGTTGGTTAGCTCTTGGTTTCTTGCAAGAAGGACTCGATCTCTTGCATTTCCACATATTGAATGAATCAATACGCTTGCGCTTAGAGCTCGAAGCTCATTCCGAGTTGGAAGCAATATAGCAAATATGTGTTTCCTTCTCAAATGCCTTGAGGCAATCATCTGCTAGCTCAAGGTGGCGCACAACATTCTCAAGATCTTCCATAATATGGTCAAGAGCTTTTAGTGCTTCTTGCTTTTCAAGCACATATTGAATTGTCATATTCAATATTTCACAATTCTCGCTGTTCATTTTGTCTTCTTTGTTCAAATCAGCAATTATGTTGTTAGTTGCTGAAGTCATCGATTTGAACATATCAGACACATATGCATGAATTATTAATGCCTATCATTTATGCATCTATTTTGCATAGACCCATCATATTAATGAATAATTTTAAGTATGGTTTTATAATCAAAATGTCACTATGTTTCCAATCATCATCCAAAAAATCCTAACTCAAAACTATCATTAATATAATTTTATATGCAAAATAAGTTTAGCAAAGTCACTAAAACTTTCTCGAACTTCCCATAATGAATTGTAAATTAACATACTAATTTACAACAATAAATAACATTGAACTTTCAATAATCTAACATGTCCATTACACTAAGTAATATATTCAGAGGAAAAAATATCAACATAGAAAGAGATATCTACACCTAAAACATCTCAAACTAATCTATAAAATAAATAGGGAAAGTCTTTTCTAATCTATCAGTAAAATTCTCTAAGAAAACTGAAGGCACATTGGCCAACCAAGGAAAAACTTTTGGGGAGCTCTCGTGCCACCTCCAAGGCGCATTCACTCTGCGACATGTGGCGCTCATCCTAAGGGTTGAAGTTTTAGTTAACTCTATCCTATAGTATTCTCTTACAAAAGCTACCGTAAGCCTCCTATAATCCGGGACCACGTTGACCTCCCATAGGCGATCTAACACTGCTTGTCATTCAGGTGGAAGAGTGTTCATTAAGGCCGACACATTTTTAAAATCCGGCATAGGATAACCATTCCAGATGATTTCTTGTATCATCCGATTGACCATGACCACATGTGATACTATATCACTGTCGTTCCACCGATAATTAGCTAACTCTGTCATTAGCTCTTTAAGTATTGTATTTTCTTTATCCGTTCTCATAAATGCAGGTATGCATGCATAACGCATCATAATTTCTGCAACAAATGCAGTACAAAAATGGATTACTTATAATCCATAATAAACAAAATTGGAAAATACAAAATTTCCCTCTTTTTTATATATTTTTTATTTTATTATTTTTTTTTTCAGCAAGTCAACGTTGGTCAACGCAGGTCAACACCGGTCAGCTCCAGTCAACGGTCAACAGATGACTGGGTCGAGTCAACGGGTCAATGGGTCGGGTCGAACGGGTCAGGTCAACAGGTCAAAGGTGGTCAACGGTCAATGGGTTGAGTCAACGGCTGTCGGGTCGGGTTGGGTCGGTCCGACCGGACGGGCCGGGTCGGATGAACTGATCGGCACATGTCGCGCGCGTGCGCGGGCTGACGTCATGATGACATCAGCCAGCGCGTGCGTGGCACGTGCCAGCACCTTGCACGTGCGTCGCACGTGCCTGGGCCAAAACGGCGTGTGCGACGCACGCGCCTGTGGGGGACCGAATCGGCGGGTGCAACGCACGCGCCGATGACCCCCGTTCGTTCCGGCCGCGCGTGGCAGCGCGTCCGGCAGAACCCGGCGGCGATCCGCCACTCGTTTTTCTCGTATCGACGACACCTTCGATCCTACGCTATCAGAATTGAAGTGCGATTTACAAAAAAATCAAAAAACAGGGTGTACAGTACTCGGGTGTCGGGATTTTCCATCCCCCATCGACCGGCAGCGGCTTTTCTCAAATTTTGATCACGAAAATAATTCAATAACATAAAAAGGGGATGGAGAAACATAAACTAGGGCTCTGATATCAATGTTGGGAATACCTAAATCCCTAAAACGGATTCGACACTAAATCGAACTCCTAAAACGAATGCGGAAGACGAGCCCAAGAACAAATATGTATCACTGATCAAAGGCACACCACGGAATCGAGCGTACCTTATTATCCATAGATTAAACACCAACGTTGGAGTTTGAGGAAGAATCTTGATCCCGTTCTACCGAAAAGCGTACTGTTGCTATTAGGAGGAGAAAACCTGAAAAGACGTACTTTTCTGTTCGTTCTTTTTATCTTACGTTGTCTGAAGGGGGAGAGAACGTCTTCACGTACATATGCCAAAAGGTACGTTCCTTTTTCTTTTTACTTTCCCTCGAAGCGTCTCTTCCAAAGGACGCATCCCCTCAATGTAACACCTCCTCCAAAAGACGCAACCTTTCCTCCATGGGCCCTTAACCTGCGGGCTGGGTTCTTAGGCCCATCATGGGCGGACGGGCCTTAAGCCCATCATCATACAAATAAAACCATCAGGAACGAGAAGTAATAAAATATTGCTGCCCTATTCTATGGTGCAGGAAAAGTTTGGTGTAAAATCAATCAGATATAGACCTAATGAAATGATGCCAGCCCTATACTTGCAAGTGAGCATAGTTAACGAGGCTCTAATATTTGTCACCAGATTGCGCAGCTGGTCCTTTGTCGAACACCTGGGACTTCTCTTGGTCAGCGCATTTGTAGTTGCTCAGCTGGTAAGAATTTCTTGGTCATATTATGTTCACTTTCTATTGGGTGTCACGCCCCGATCCTTGGGCACGCGCCCATCCCTCACCTTGGTCGATTAAAAATTTGTGATATCCCAGGACATATCGCTGACCCTTTTCATTTTCATATGCACATGCGGAAGCAATTAAAAATCTACAGACAATTAAATATTGGGATAGAATAGTAGGACTAAATTTCAAACCTTCACTCTTATAAACAAGGTGAACTATTAATTTTAATTTACATTAAACCAGTTTAAAAACAAGGTCTACAAGTAGAAGTGGGGTTCTACGAGCTACGGTCCCCGTCATCCTCTTCATCATCTTCCATACTCCAACGGGAGCCTTCAGTAGACTGCACTGAACTTTTGAGATCTTCAAAATCCAAGTCTACTGCATCTAGGGACCTGAAATGGTTATTCAATAACCAATGAGACAACATCTCAGCAAGTTCTACTCCCTAAGACCCGATTAGTAAACCACTACACCTTAGGGCTGCCTATGCACAATACGAGTCAGAGGACTTACCTTAGCCTTAAATTCCACCTGCATATTAGCATAATTCAATAGGCACCCTAACAATCACATCAAAGATCGATATCTCGATCAATCAACCCAGTCGATTACAAATAAACAAGACCACTCATCGGTTATTTCCATTCAATCAATCAATTCACAACAATAGATCAAAGCAATGATCAATCGATCTTGTCGATTACATATCAAACAGACCATACATTCTTGCGATTACATATCAAACAGACCATACATTCCCCACAATGTATATCTAATTATTGAGCACATGTGCATTCTCTTAAGCACTAGTTCACCAAAGTGATGCATCAAATCACCGAGCCCACGTGTCTCTTCCAAGATGCCACACTTAAGTCTTTGGACCCACGTGCATTCTCTTAGGCACTAGTTCGCCAAAGTGATGCATCAATTCACCGAGCCCATGTGCCCTTTTTACGATGCCCGGGCCCACATGCCTTCTCTTAGGTGCTAACTAACCAAAGTGATGCATCAATTCACCGAGCCCACGTGCCCTTTTTACGATGCCCGGGCCCACGTGCCTTCTCTTAGGCGCCAAGTCAGCCAAAGTGATGCATCAAATCACCAAGCCCACGTGCCCTTTTTATGATGCCTTACTCTGTCACCGAGCCACGTGCATTCTCTAGGAGGACATACCGAGTCTCCGAGCCACGTGCATTCTCTAAGGCGACCTTTTCGCCAAGATGACATATTCAACCACCTAACTCATGTGCATTCTCCGGGTGGTATCCCAAGTCACCGAGCTCACGTATCTTCTCTCAAGTGATTTCCAACTTACTTTTGATATCGACAACCAATACCTGACGGTTTCTCAATCAAAGAATTAAAATCACATCACTTAGGAATATACCCAAAAATTCACAATTAATTTAATTCGGCACGACTCAAAACTCAAATAAATAAACGGACTGCACCACGACAATCAGCATGAAATTCCGATCATCGGCCATACCGGTTGAATTTCCGGAAAAATAAATAATCAAATAATTAATTTCGAAAAATAAATAAATAAATATTAAAAATCCAATTTAGTCCCGTGATGCCTAATTGGAACCCGAAACGGGTTGGGAAAACCCTGAGATGCATTCAATAAATATTAGAAGCTCTCTACTTGCTAATGACTAAGTCTAACCACCTAACATGCATCATTAAGGCACTAATTTAATTGTTCTAAACTAATATAACCACCTAATTACACTTAATTAAATCTAATCAATCCTTAGGCATAATTAGCAAACTAATAAAGCATTAGTGAGTAAAACTCACTTGATAAACGCGAAGACCAGATCACCACACGATGACGCGATGGCGGCCGAAATCCAAACTTTTGGCGGCGTCGGCGGACACTCGGGCCGGGCTCAAAAGCCTCGCAAGCCCACAGCAAAAACTGGGCTTGGACCGATCTTGGACCGACTTGCTTCGCAGGCTGAACTGCTGAAACTTCTTGGGCTTCAAGTTGTGGGCTCACTTTGGACTGGGCTACTTCTAACCAACTTGGGCTTCAAATCAATTGAAAATGGGCTGTTGATTGAAGAGCTGCTGGACTGGGCTGACTTCTTATGGGCTGAGCTGCAATTCACGTGGGCTTATCTTCGGTGGATGAGCCCGAAACTTGCTGGACCCGAAACTTGCTGGGCCGAGCAAAGAAAAAGGAACTGCTGGGCCGTTGATGTGGGCTGAGCTTCGATGATGCTGGGCCAGAAGAGAGGAGATCGTTGGAGCTGGACCACGAATTTCGCTGGATGGAGCTGCAGGAAGAGTCGTGGCTTTGGACTTCACTTGGATGGGATGCTGCTCGGTGGAATCGGTGGACAGATGGACGGCAGTTGGCGTTGGCTTCGAGCGGCTGTCGTTGAAGGTCCGATGTCCACAAATCGGCAAGGTCAGCGTTGGAGCTTCACTCGGATGGTGGTTGACTTGATTCGGTGGCAGCCGAATCTTGGTGAAGAGCAGGCGTGGAATCGTGGCAGCTTGCAGGGAATCGGTGGAGGAGTCAATGAAGTGGCGCCGCTTGAAGACTTCGGACGATGGGAACAGGCGGCGTCGTGGACGATGCTGGGTCAACAACCCAGCTGTGGTTTGACTCGCTTCATGCCATGAAGGAGAGAAGACGTAGACGCAGCCGAAGAGAAGGACCGCTCGGTTGATGGGCTGGAGCAGGCAGTTGCGTCGTTGAAGACTTCTTGGTCAATAGACGGCAATAGGACAAAGATGGTGGCTGGTTTCGGTTTTGAGGGATAATGGGGAGGAAGCAAAGTTGCAGGTGTGCGGCGTGGATGACCGAAGGGGATTGGGCGAAGGAAAATGAAAATAAAAGAATGAAAGGAACGATAGAAGCTGAGGAAGAAGTGTTCGATTTGCCTAGTGAGTGAGAGAGAGAGACAAAAGTCCAACACTTTATCCAAATCCAGAGGTTGTCACACCTGGAGTGCCATAATTTGGCACAGAGGAACACTTAAGTGCCATAACTTTGAAATGGTACACTTAAGTGCCAATATCGGAGTAAAATGGAACACTTAAGTGCCACTCGCGAAAATCCGGCCAAATGGCTGACGTGGTGATTTTCCGGCGAGTTTCGTCACAACGGGCGTCGTTTTGCACGGCGACGTGTCGGAGAAAATGCAAAAACGACGCCGTTTCGTATCTGACGTGTAAATAATAATATAAAAATTAATTAAATTAGATTTAAACTTAATTTTATTTAAAATATTCAAAAATTAAAAAAATTATAAAAATTATAAAAAAATTATAAAAAAAATTAAAAAATTATAAAAAAGGGGGAGGTCAAACGGGGCGGTTGAGGGCTGAGCCCTCGCTGTCGCTGCCTCCTCGCCGTCGCCGGGAAGGGCCAGCGACGGAGGGGGGGAGGGTCGGCTGGGGTCGCCGCCCTCGGCCGGACCGACGGCGAGGGCTGCGAGCCCGCCGGATCGCAGCGAGGGCCGCGACCCTTGGCCAGGGCCGACGACCCCGGCTGACCCTCCCCACTCCGTCGCCGGCCCTTCCCGAAGTCGGCGGCGAGGGCCCGCAACCCTTGCTCCACGTGAGCCCTCCCCTAGATCCGGGGCGAGGGCTCGCGGGCCCTCACCTCCCCCCGCCGCCGCCGGAAGGGTCGGCGACGGAGTGGGGAGGGTCGGCGGGGTCACCGAGCCCTGGCCAGGGGCTGGCGAAGCCGGCCGACCGGCGGCCCTCGCCGCGATCCGGCAAGGGCTCACAGCCCTCGCCGTCGGTTGGCCGAGGGCCGGCGACCCTGGCCGACCCTCCCCCCTCCGTCGCCGACCCTTCCCAGCGACGGCGGGGAGGCGGCGGTGGCGAGGGCTCAGCCCTCAGCCACCCCGTTCGACCCCCCCACTTTTTTTTAAAAAATTTTAAATTTTTCTTAATTTTTCTTAATTTTTTGAATATTTTAAATAAAATTAAGTTTAAATATAATTTAATTAATTTTATATTATTATTTACAGGTCAGACACGAAACAACAGCGTTTTTGTATTTTCTCCGCCACGTCAGCATGCAAAACGACACCGTTTTGGACCAAACTCGCCGGAAAGTTGCCACGTAAGCCATTTGGCCGGATTTTCGCCGAAGTGGCACTTGAGTGTTCCATTTAACTTTGAAACTCGCACTCAAGTGTACCATTTTAAAGTTATGGCACTTAAGATCCTCCCGTGCTTACAAGACTTATGGGCTATTCTTCCGCCGCCAAATCCATAAATGCTTGGTCCCCATAGGCCTTCACTCTTATCCCTTTTTGTCCACTCTTATCCTTTTTTGTCTCCAATTACTTTCTAATCTTTATCTTCATCAATAAACTTAATTTTGAAGCCCAAATTTGTTGCCCTTTTCCAATTCCGAATTTCACTAGATTTTGAGCTTCAATTTCTTTACAAATTCCCCAAATTTGATGTCCAATTTCCTCAAAGAAAAAGCCCATACCATTTCAGTAGGTGCCCATTGCCAAATGGCTTGGCTTGAAAGTCAAAACTCCCTTAAATTCGGCCCTTATGAATTTCCATTAATTTTTTGCGATGTCCGAACGATTTTCCGTAAAAATCTCAGATTCTCTGAAAAATCTTTTGAGACTGATTCGACGTTCATAGAATTTATTGTGACATGACAGGACTTTCAATTTCTGAAATTGGACACGAATTCAAGGTTACTTTCACTTGGCGTGTTTTTAGCGTGACTTAGGTTACCGGATAACTTTCAGGCATTTTTAAGTGCAAATGACCCGTGGTTGATTTTCTTCGAGCCACTATGAACCCACTCGACTAATTGGCGACTCTCGATTGTCATGAAAATCCTGATGATCCAAATACGAACACAGGATACCAAAACAATAAGAAAATCAGTCTAGTGCTGGTCGACGAGAATTTTCCAATTTAGTGGTGTCACCCACAATTAGCCACACATCTCTGTCGAACTAGCCTATCTCTGATTTCAAATCGATTTTATACTGTGCCGCAATGGCCTCTGAAGATAAACATAGTCAAGAAACTGATTTCTAGTTGAATTCTCAAGTCTATTTGCCTTAAAATTCTTATTAGTTTCCCCAGATAGCCTAGTTATCTCGAGAGTAATCAGCTCTGAGAACAGCTTTATAGCGCGTCAATGAAATGCTTGATTTATTTAGTAGAAAGCAGAGTTGAAAATCTGGGATGTCACACTGGGAGCATAAGTTTTCTATGGTACCTTCTGCTGACTAGTTTCACTGGAGTCCGATTGAAGTGAGAAATACATTTTTATGAGTTTTAACTGATGGCCAACGGTTACAAGTCCTCAGAATAGTTTGGAAAATCAATAACTTAATCAACATTCACCAAAATTCTTCCCTGATGCAAAAAATTTCATGGACAGGTTGCGACAAATGGTGATTTCGCGAGGATAGAAGGAACTGGATGGGGGTGGGCCGGTGTCATCTGGCTTTACAGCTTGGTGACATATGTTCCACTTGATATTCTTAAGTTCACGATCTGCTACATTCTGAGCGGGAGAGCACGGAATTCCATTTTGGAGAACAGGGTATTTCCACTAAGAAAGAGGCACCGCCACAGATTATGTATTATTAAACACCCTACATTCTGTTAATTTTGGACAATTTTATCACACAGACCGCCTTCACTTCCAAAGAAGACTCTGGGAAAGAAGAACGAGAAGCTCAGTTGTTAACTGCACAGAGGACTCTGAGTAGCCTTCAGCCTCCTGAAACCAGCAACCCTTTCTCTGACGAGAGTAGCTGCAGGGAGCTTTCAGATATTGCCCAGCAAGCCTAGTGACAAGCCGAGGTCGCAAGGTGAGCATGTTAATCCTCATAATTCAATGCTTCTTAGAAAATGGAATTCTTAACTAAAAAAACATAGTTCCACTTTGCTTCAGTACCCGTTTGCTTGCCTGATAATTGAAGTTTAAAGGCCATCCTGTGTTTAACGGAGTTAGGAGCCTTGATTTCTCGATACAGAGTTTAAACCATTCACCGCTAGCAGTTCCTTTTCACCTTATAAGTCCTACATGCAATGGTAAGTCAAACTGAATCTGTTGTTGCAGGCTTCGTGAGCTACAAACTCTGAAGGGCCATGTTGAATCCATGGTCAAGCTGAAAGGCTTGGACATCCATTCCATTCAGCCGCCTACACATTCTGAGGGGGTTTTCATTCAAAGCAGAGGAGATCATATTGTGAGAAATGGAAAATGGTGTTGAGGATTATGACAATGAAGAAGCGTATGAAGTTTCTATTAGTCTATAGGACAACAGAAACGGATGTCGCTAGCGGTCAGGGTCTTAGATTTTTGCTGTGACTGGTTTAATGCATGGGGGCTGCTTTCTCTTTGACAGATCGAGATTTAACTTTTCTTGTCAAAGTAGCCATGTTCAAGTCGATTAGTGAATCTCATGTGGATCTTAATGATTATGGTTTGCTTGAAGCATGATCCTGTCAACAATTCTCAACAGTGACCTGCCTGGCCAAAAGAAGAGAAGAGGAAAAACAAAAACATTTGGCGTTTAGTAAGTTATTTCTATTATTTCGAAAAAAAAGTTATTTCTATTAAATAAGCACATGATAGTAGAGGTTACGCGAGCATTGCACGTCAGCGGAGGCAATTCTCTTTTTCCTTTTGTGCGCAGCCAAAGAATTGATGAGTTAAAATGAGAAATGATATGCCTTTAGGATTTTATGATATTTTCATCACAAGTTAACAAATAAAAAAGATGAAAGTAATTGTTTAAAAGTAGATCGGGGTAAGAAGTAATGGCAGATGAGTTACAAGTTTTGGACAAATCTCATACTTGAGATTTAGTTTATTTGCCTCTTGGTGAGTCCATTGTTGGCTATAAATAGATGTACAGGATTAAGACAAAATCATATTCTAGACCCTATAAAGCCCACCTCGTTGCAAAAGGCTTTACTTAGGATTATGACATTGACTATGAACAGACTTTTGCTTGAGTTATGCATCTTACTTTTGTTCGCAGTCTTTTTGCTATTGCCACTACTAGACCCTAATCCCTTTTTAAAATATATGTTAAAAAAGAATTCCTAAATGACAATCTTATCGAGAAAGTTTATATGGTGTCTCCTCCTAACTTCACTCATCCTTCTCATTAAGTGTGTTGATTAGGTCACACATTATATTAATTGAAACAATCTCATAGTGCATGGTATTACAAGTTTAACTTCGTAGTGAAATCCTTGGCTTTACATCTAGTCCCTACAACTATGCTCTTTTTGCTCGACACACTTCTTATGGGTCTATCATGTGCTCTTATATGTGGATGACATCATTATTACTAGAGATGATTGTATAGGAATTTCTAAACTCCACCAATATCTTATTCAATAGTTTAAGATAACAAATCTCAGAAAACTCAGTTACTTTTTAGGCTATGAGGTTATCTCAAATTCATTTGGTTGTTATTTTTCTCAAACTAAATGTGTCACTAATCTTCTTTCTCGAGCAAAACTCACTTACAATAAGTTGCCATGACTCTTCTTGAGACCAATGCCAAATTTGATGCTAGTGATGGGACCCATCTTCCGAATCCTACATTCTTTTGGCAGCCCTATATATCTTATCGTTACTCAACCCGCCACCACTTATGCTGTTCATGTTGTCAATTAGTAATGATCGCATCTTGAACGACTTACTTGCTACAGTCTTTCGCATTCTTTGCTATGTTTAGGGCATGATATTTTTTGCCATCGCTTCTCCGCACATTCTACAATAAAGTTGAAAGCTTATTCAAATGTTGACTAGGCCAACGATCCTCACGATGGTCGCTTCACTAAGGGCTACTCTTTTCTTTTTTGGCACCTCACTTATCTCATGGCACCACTGTTGCCCACTCTAGTATAGAAGCTAAATATCAAGCTTTTATTGATGCGAGATCAGAGTTATTATGGTTGCGATGGCTACTGGAAGACATGGGAGTACATCATCATAGTGGGATAGTCCTTTATTGCGACAATCGCAGTGCTATCCAAATTGCACATAATAATATTTTCCATGAACACATCAAGCACATTGAGATATATTATCATTTCATTTGATATCACGTTCTTCGTGACACTATTTGACTTGTTTTCACTTCATCCACCGAACTGACTGCCGATGTCTTCACCAAGACAAATCCTTTTGGGCTCTTCCTGGACCTTTTCTCTCAATTCCGTTGACTTCTTTATTTTGAGTTTCAAGGGATGGTAGATGTATATATTTGAGATTTGGCTAATTGTAGCTTATTTTAATTGTAAGTAAATCTAATTGCCTTCTCACCTTTTATATAAGAGAGGCCTTGTACTCTTCTTTGGTAACGTGAATATATTACACTTTTCTCTTTTACCACAAACCGCAAATTTCAACTGAGACGATGACAGTTGAGAGTTTGACATTGACCGACAGCCAAAAACAGACCGCGACTGCCCATAGCTGCTCAAGTTAATGAAATTGCGGCCTTGCCTCTTAGGCGCGATGGGGACAATGTCTTGCCACTCCGTAAAGCAGCTCAATTTGGGCAGAAGGAGACTTTCTTATACTTGCTACTGAGTCACAAAAGATAATGTGGATCCAAGTCCGTTTGAGGATGAATCTGGTGTTCTGATTATTCATCACGTTATATGCTCCAAATTCTACTGTGATTATTGATTCTTGATAGAGCCTTTCCTTTCTCGATGCAATGCTTTGAGCTCTTATCTTCAGAACAGTTCGCGTGGTGCTGACAGGATTGGTCATGGATCTGGTTCTGCGTTCCCTGGGCTGGGCTGATGGAATGGCCACATTTTTCACTCTCCTTTGAGTTAAATAGCTGTTATGTCATCAGCATTCCCTTGTGGAAGTGACTTCAACATGGCGCAGCACTGATTTATTCATTTTAATTTGTAATCAATAGATAACAGTAAGCTCTGGTAATTTGGGGAATCAGTATATTCTTTGTATATGTTACTCCTTGTGGGCTGGATGTTGCGTTTAATCCCTTGTGCAATGTTAGATTCTCTCTTCTTCCTTTTTGAAGTAAAAATGGACCGCATACCCCTCGATTTGTCTCAAACCTTGGATTGTCTGTCACTCAAACTTTCCCGAAACTAACCTGATATAATCTTTGGGCGACAAGTATAACTCGTGATCCAGTATTTGAGAAAGACTTCTCCATGGAATCTTTGGTAGGGATGATATGTGAAAGAAAAAGATATTTCAAAATAGGTTAGGGTAATAGGTTAGAGTGCTTCGGTATTATTGGAAGAATAGATAAGTTATTAAGCAACAAAAAATCTGCTACATGACTGATAAAGAACAATGTTGATCCTTCAAGATGTTTCCAACATGTAGTGCCCCATGTGCAGCGCATACCCAAGACAAAATGAAAATGTCAGCCAGGCGAAATACAAGCGGTGGTTATTGCTATTGGTGTACATAATTTCTTCGGCAAAGCTGCACTTCTGGTGGACAGCACCAATCAGGTCGGTCACTTCCAAAAAGTTCTCACTGCGATCGGAAACTTTTGCATATTTTCGATTGCCATCGGGATAATAATAGAGATCATAGTCATGTACCCGATACAAAACCGCAAATACAGGGACGGGATTGACAACTTGCTGGTTCTTTTGATTGGAGGGATTCCGATTGCAATGCCTACAGTTTGATCTGTTACTATGGCTATTGGATCCCACAGGCTCTCTCAGCAGGGTGCTATTACCAAGAGAATGACCGCTATTGAAGAAATGGCGGGGATGGATGTACTTTGCAGTGACAAAACTGGAACCCTCACCCTGAATAAGCTAACCATTGATAGGACCTTGATCGAGGTGTCTGCAAAGGACGTCGAAAAGGAGCATGTCATTCTTCTCGCTGCCAGGGCATCTAGGACTGAAAATAAAGACGCAATTGATGCTGCGATTGTTGGAATGCTTGCAGATCCAAAGGAGGTACTACTCATATCAGTTCAAATCTATCAACTTTGGAATGTGCATGACTTACTAAAATTATTGGACCATGAAGAGTATGGGTTGTTAGTCATGTTTCTCCTTCTGGGCAGGCCCGAGCTGGTATCTGTGAGGTCCATTTCCTTCCATTTAACCCTGTGGATAAGAGGACTGCTCTGACATACATTGACTTGGACGGGAAATGGCATCGTGCAAGCAAAGGCGCTCCAGAGCAGGTACTTGTGATCACTTTCCTTGATAGTTGCAGCTACAGTAGATCCTTGAATGCCATGAATGATATGTCTAATTCTCATGCCATGGACAGCTATTAAACCTCTGCAATTGCAAGGAAGATGTTAGGAGGAAGGCTCATGCAGTGATTGACAAGTTTGCTGAGCGTGGACTTAGATCTTTAGCTGTTGCAAGACAGGTGTGCTAATATGGGGATCCACATATCTAATTGCTAAGACCATGGAACAGTTCATTTACTTGCCTCTACATGCAATTTGCAGGAAATTCCTGAGAGAACAAAAGATAGCCCAGGTGCTCCTTGGCAGTTTGTAGGTTTCTTGCCTCTTTTCGATCCTCCAAGGCACGATAGTGCAGAAACCATCCGAAGGGCCCTCAATCTTGGTGTCAATGTGAAGATGATTACTGGTAAGAACTGGCATCACAGAGCTCCATCAGTCACTAAGTAATGCTTTCTCTCATGGTTGTAATTTTTGTCCTCCTTTAATTTCAGGTGATCAACTTGCTATTGCCAAGGAAACTGGCAGGAGGCTTGGAATGGGGACAAATATGTATCCTTCTTCATCATTGCTTGGCCAAAACAAAGATGCTTCAATTGCCGCACTTCCTGTGGAGGAATTGATTGAGAAGGCGGATGGATTTGCTGGAGTATTTCCTGGTAAGCTCTGTTTATTTCCATGATTCTTCGCGTTAACTCGATTCTAAAAAGCACTCAACCCGCGTCCACCACAACCAATTAACTTTTTTAACCTTATGAGATTGTGATATCCTCTTTTAATAGTTACTGTGTAATTTCTATGCTCTGACATTCTGATTGGGGCATGTCAGAACACAAGTATGAAATCGTAAAGAAACTGCAGGAGAGGAAGCACATATGTGGTATGACTGGAGATGGTGTGAATGATGCCCCAGCTTTGAAGAAGGCAGACATCGGTATTGCAGTTGCTGATGCCACTGATGCTGCCAGAAGTGCCTCGGACATTGTCCTCACTGAACCGGGATTGAGTGTCATAATAAGTGCTGTGCTGACCAGCCAGGCTATATTCCAAAGAATGAAGAACTACACGGTTAGTGATTTCAATCGCATTACCCAATTATTATGCACCAAAACTTTTCATATGCTGAACTGCATTCTGAGCTTACTCCAAGGTGGCTGATCTTTGCAGATTTATGCAGTCTCCATTACAATCTGTATTGTGGTAAGTGCTTCATCTCAAAATGTGGACTCGAGATAGATAAACTATGCCCTCATGAAATTTCATGCAACAAGTCTCATCATTTTGTTTCTGCGGTTTGGCTTTATGTTCATTGCTTTGATCTGGAAGTTCAACTTTGCGCCTTTTATGGTTTTAATCATTGCTATCCTAAACGATGGTAAGATCATAGTTTTTCATTCTTTTACTCCGAGTTCTCATCATAAATGCTGATCAAGAAGAACCAGTTTGATTAATTATCTACACCAATCTCAGGAACAATCATGACGATCTCCAAAGAGCGAGTGAAGCCATCTCCACAGCCAGATAGCTGGAAGTTGAAAGAAATTTTTGCTAGTGGTATTGTTCTGGGAGGTTACCTGGCATTAATGACCGTGATTTTCTTTTGGGCCATGAGAGATACCGACTTTTTCTCAGTAATTATCTGTTTCTTGTTGGGTTTTCTACTTCTATTTCTCGTGTATACCTTTAGTTGAACTATTGGAACCACAAATACTAAAATATCGCTACCCTATTCTATGTGCAGGACAAGTTTGGTGTAAAATCAATCCAATATAGCCCCGATGAAATGATGGCAGCTCTATACTTGCAAGTGAGTATAGTTAGCCAGGCTCTAATCTTTGTCACCCAGATCGCACAGCTGGTCCTATGTTGAATGCCCGGGACTTCTCTTGGTCGGTGCATTTGTAGCTGCTCAGCTGGTAAGAATTTCTGAGTCATAGTCTGTTCACTTTCTACTGGGAGCATAAGTTTGCTATGGTACCTTCTACTGACTAATTTCATTGGAATCCGGTCGAAGTGAGAACTGAGATTTATTAGCTTTAACTGATGGTCAATGGTTAAAAGTCCTCAGAATAGTTTGGACAACTGATATCTTAATCACCATTCACCAATATGCTTCTCTGATGCAAAATTTTTCATGGATAGGTTGCGACACTTATAGCGGTTTATGCAAATTGGGTTTTCGCAAGGATAAAAGGAACAGGATGGGGGTGGGCTGGTGTCATCTGGCTTTACAGTTTGGTGACATATGTTCTGCTTGATATTCTTAAGTTCGCGATCCGCTACATTCTGAGCGGGAGAGCATGGAATTCCTTTTCGAGAACAAGGTATTTCCACTAAGAAAGAGGCACCACCACGGATTATGTATTATGAAAAACCGTACATTGCATTAATTTTGGCCAATTTTATCACGCAGACTGCCTTCACTTCTAAAAAAGACAATGGCAAAGAAGAGCGAGAAGCTCAGTGGGCAACTGCACAGAGGACTCTGCACGGCCTTCAACCTCCTAAAACCAGCAACCTATTCTCTGACAAGAGTAGCTACAGGGAGCTTTCAGAGATTGCAGAGCAAGCCAAGCGACGAGCTGAGGTTGCGAGGTGAGCACCTTGATTCTCATACTCCAACACTCATAAGGAAAACATAGTTCCACCTTCTTCGCTTCCGTACCTGTTTGCTTGCCTAATAACTTAAGTTCAAAGGCCGTGCTGTATTTAACTGAGTTTTGGCGACTTACTGTCTCGTAACAAAGTTTAAACCATTCGCTGCTAGCAATTCCTTTTCACCATTTAAGTCCTACATGTGATGGTAAGACAAAGTGAATCTGTTGTTGCAGGCTTCGCGAGCTACACACTCTGAAGGGCCATGTTGAATCCGTGGTCAAGCTCAAAGGCCTGGACATTGATTCCATTCAGCAGCATTACACATTCTGAAGGGCTTTTCATTCGAAGCAGAGGAGATCATATCGTGAGAAACGGAAAGTGGTCTTAAGGATTATGATGACGAAGAAGCCTATGAAGCTTTTATTAGTCTATAGGACGACAGAAACCGATGTCGCTAGCAGTCAGGGTCGTAGATTTTTGCTGTGACCAGTTTAATGCATGAGGGCTGCTTTCTCTTTGACAGAACGAGATTTAACTTTTCGTTTCAAAGTAGCCATGTTCAAGTCGGTTGGTGAATCTTACTTGGATCTTAATGATTATGTTTAGCTTGAAGCATGATCTTGTCAACAATTCTCGAGTGATCTGCCTGGTAAAAGGAGAGATAAGGAAAAGCAAAAGTTTTTGGCATTTAGTAATTTTTTTGTTTATGACAAAAAAAAAGTCTTTTTGGTCAAATAAGGGCGCGTTTGGTAACGTTTCTATTTCGGGAAACAATTTTTGAAAAAAATAATTTTTTTTTGTTTCTGTTCCAGAGAACAATAAGAACGCGTTTGGTAACTGCAAAAAAATTCTATTCCAGAAATAGAAACGTGTTTGATAAACTTTTATAATTTTTTTTTTTGTTTCTTTTAATTTTTAATATTTTTATTATATTTTCCTTTTTTTTTCTTTTTTTCTTTGGCCGGTCGCCAACCATGACGACCAGTTAGGTGACGTCCGGCGAGCTCACCGGAGGCCAGCCTGGCCTTGGCGGGCCTCGCCAAGCCATCGGCGAGGCTCAGCCTTGCTCTAGCTTGGCGAGGCCTGGCCTCGCGCCGACTAGGGAGGCCGAGCCTCGCCATGGCTCGACCTTGAAATGGCTAGTGAATACACCTAGAGAGGGGTGAATAAGTGTAAATAAAAATTTTTGCAGGACTTAATGACAGTATTTTAATTTTAGAAGATGTTAGACATAAATCGTATTTCAACTTTAGGTAAAAAGACAATTAGTAAATAAATGTAAGGAGTTCAAGGATAAAAGAAAATGAACACAGAGTTTATAATAGTTCGGCTTAGGTCAAGCCTACGTCCACTCTCCTCGATGACAGCCTATTGGCTGAATTCCACTAAGGATCAAGAGAGATGTTACAACTGTTGGAGAAATCTTTATGGAATATTTTGAAGCTAACAAAATATTTATATCAGTCTAGTCTGAAGTTTTGCAGACTCTACTATTAAAGTCTGAAGACCTCCGGACTACCAGACTCAAGACTCAAAGTCTATTCTCATTGACAGTTTCTAATCCGTTGAAGAAAGGCTATCCAAATCTGAGTGCTTCATTAAGGATTTGGCCTTATCGACTAGAGAAGATCTCTTAGCTGGATATGACATAACGGATTCCTTTATTCAAATCAAGAATGATTAAAGATCCGATGATTGGCAAAGTATTCTTGGAAGGTTCTACTTATGGAAACCAAGATCCTGATTGTATGGGCGAGCAGGATTGATGGGCTATCAACATGTTCCTTTAATAGCTCGAATGATCTTCCTAATTGATTTTGTCCAACGGGAGGATTGGAATAATTCATTTGGTAAGTGCTAACGGGTATGATGGCACAAATGAGTATAAAAGGAAGACGTTCCAGTTGTTCGAGTAGGTGCACGATAGAAGAATTTCAAAGTCTGAAACTCTTTGATTCTTAGTCAATTCACTTACTGAGCGAAATCTTGTACACAAAAGAGAGTCTATATTTTGAGATACCTTGAGGAAGTGTGGTAGAATATCTACATTGTGGAATCAAGGGAAAACATTGCTGTAACATCTCTTTTGTTCATAGTGAAATCCAGCCGGTGGGCTATCAGTGCAGAAGAGTGGACGTAGGCTTGGAATAAGCCGAACCACTATAAACTTTGTGTTCAATTTTCTCTTCTCTACTCTCTGCCTTACTTTGATCATAGTTCGTTTTGTTAACTAAAGGAGAGCTTCCTTTCTATTGTTTGCCTAGTATTGCTTTCATATCTCGAAAAATTATTTCTACACCTATTCACCCCCCTCTAGGTACTTATACTAGCAATATCAATTGGTATCAGAGCTTGTGTACTCACTTTGTTTGAAGTGTTTTACTTCAGAGTTAAAGATCCATGGCTAGTATGCTAGCTCCAAGGCTGGTGGAAGGGTAAAGCAATACCAAACCACCTTACTTTGATGGAAATGATTACAATATCTGGAAAAACAAGATGAAAGCGTTTCTACGATCAAAGGATCATTTGGAATGGGACGTTGTAGAAAAAGGAATCACTCCTAAAGTTGCATCTGTCTCAGAGAGAGGAAAAGAAACTGTTGAGTCAAGTGAAATGACTCAGGAAGAGATAATCAAGAGACAAGCTCTTGATGCAAAAGCAATTTATTCTTTATATTGTGCTTTGTCACCTACTGAATATAATAGAATATCTTCGTGTGTTATAGCAAAAGAAGTCTGGGATAGATTACATATCACCTATGAAGGAACTGATCGAGTGAAAGAGACCAGAATCAACATTCTCCTCGGTCAATATGAAGCCTTCAAAATGAAATCAGGAGAATCTATAACTGACATGTTTAGTCGTTTTACAAAAATCGTGAATGGTCTTGAAAATCAAGGTCAACCAATTTCTGATCCCATGAAGGTAAACAAGCTACTACGTGGACTCTCCAAGGATTGGAATCACATAAAGACCTCAATAAGAGAGACACAAAGAATCATGCCACTATCTGTCGATGAGTTGGTTGGAACTCTTCAGTCTTATGAAGTGGAACGAATCAATAAAGATGAAGATCCTAAAGGTAAGAAATCCATTGCATTAAAATCCAATGATGATTCTGATGTCACAGGTTCTAAAGATGATATGGATGATGAGGAGCTTGCTCTCATGATAAGAAGATTCAGAAAGCTGAACAGAAAAGGAAGAAGATTCAATCCAAAGAAAAAGAGTTTTCAAAAGCAACAGACCAAGTCTATTGATGATGATGAATCAAACAAAGATGTAGTCTGTTTTGAATGTAAGAAAAATGGACACATCAGACCCAACTATCCTTTTCTGAAAAAGAAGAAATGAAAAGCTGAAAAGTATTGAAATGCTCTTAAAACAGAAAAACCCGGAGTGATACGAGTGTGAAGAAAGTGATGATGATTATGCCAATATATGTCTGATGGCACAATCGGATTCAGAATCAAACTTCGAGACAAACTCATATTCAGATAGTGAATTTGAGGTAAGTTACTTTAAAATCCCTGTTAAAGTTTCTAAATACATTGATAACTGTGTTTTAGTCTTAAGACTTCTCTTAAAAGGATTTCTGAACTTAAAAAGGAAAACTCTGCACTAAAACAACGGGGAAAATGTTTTGAAAGAAAAGTTGAAACATTTAGACATGAATGTTTCTACTCTTAAAGAAAGCGAAGATAATCTCTTGAAAGAAAATGCATTTTTAAAGAATGACTTATCAAATATTTCAAAAAGATTTTCAATGGGATCTGAGAAACTTGAAAAAATTCTTTCAATACAAAGACCTTATTTCAATAAATCTGGTTTAGGAATGACAGCAGAAACCATTCATTTAATTGATTTTCCTAAATTGAAAGAAAGAATTAAGCAAAGACCTTCAAAGACATTTTACAAAAATCATTTTCAAAAGTGTTTGTAAAACCAGTGGGTCGAAATGCTCTTAGATGTTCAAAGTGCAATAGTGCAGATCATTTTGAAAAAGAGTGTCCGATGGTTTGGAAACCTGTTAAGAAAGTATGGGCAAAAGCCGCATATCATACTAACACCAATGGACCCAAGAAAATATGGGTACCATAGAAAGCTTGCGTCTCTTTTTTAAATGCAGGTCACTATCAAGAAAAAGGTAAAATGGTATCTGGATAGTGGATGCTCAAGACATATGACAGGAGATTCAAATTGCTTCATAAAGCTCGTTCAAGTAAATGGTGGAAAAGTCTCATTTGGAGGAAACAACAAAGGAAGAATTGTGGGATTTGGAACTGTAAAGATTGGAAACCTCACAATAAGCAATGTTTCCCTAGTAGAAGGACTCAACTACAATCTGCTCAGTATCAGTCAGCTGTGTGATACTGGTTTCAAAATCAACTTTCAATAGGGAATATGTTTAGGAACTAGTAAAGATTCTACTCAGTCATTCATGGGTCGAAGACATGGAAATATCTACCTCTTGGATGTGAAACCAGATGAATCGCAATGTCTAATCTCAATTCAAGATGAAGCGAGCTTATGGAACAGAAAGCTTGGGCACATCAATATGAAGCAGATAGCCAAAATTTCAGCAAAGAAGCTTGTTCGTGGTCTACCCAAATTATCATACCAAAAGTCTGATCTATGTACACCATGCGTATTGGGAAAACAGGTAAGAAATTCCTTTAAACCAATAAATCAAGTTTCCATTAATCGTGTACTGCAGCTTCTGCATATGGATCTTTTCGGACCAACCAGAACTCAGAGCATTGGAGGTAAGAAATATTGCCTAGTAATTGTGGATGACTACTCACAATTTACTTGGGTATATTTCCTGGCAAGTAAGTCTGAAATCTTCTCTTACTTTGAAAAATTTGCTAAAAAGGTTCAAAATGAAAAAGGGTATGTTATCTCGAGTATAAGAACAGATCATGGAGGTGAATTTGAAAATCAAGATTTTACAAAATCTGTGATGAATCTGGTTTTCAGCATGTGTTCTCCTCTCCATATACTCCAGAGCAAAATGGAGTTGTGGAAAGAAAGAATAGATCGCTTCAAGAAATGGCTAGAACTATTTTAATTGAAAGTAACATCTCTTCACGATTTTGGGCTGAAGCAGTTTCAACAGCATGTTATATTATCAATAGAGTTTTTCTAAGGCCTATTTTGGAAAAAACCCCTATGAGTTATTCAAAGGAAAGAAGCCTATTGTTTCATATTTTCATGTGTTCGGATGCAAATGCTTTATATTGAAAAATGCAAATGATAGAGTTGGTAAGTTTGAAGAAAAATCGAGACGAAGGCATCTTCCTTGGATATTCTACCTCAAGCAAAGCCTACGAGTCTATAACAAGAAGAGTCAATCGTGGAGGAATCAATGAATGTCAAATTCAGGATTCTATGCAAAATGAATTTGCTCAGACTTATCTTGAAGAATCTGAACCTGCTCCCGAGACTCTACAAAGTCTAAATCTCAAGAAGCAACTCAGACTTTGAAAGACCAAAGCAACAAATGGTTATTGAATATTCAAATGAAGGAAGCGATCATCAACCCGACAAATCAACCAAGAATCGGAAGTATAAGTCCAGTCATCCCAAAGACCTCATTATTGGCAACATTAATGAAGGAATTCGCACAAAATCCAAAATGCACGAAGAGTCTAGTTCTATGGCTCTTATTTCTGAAATAGAACCAAGAAGCATAGAAAAAGCTTTATCGATGAAAGCTGGATTGAAGCTATGCAAGAAGAACTCAGACAATTCAATATTAATGATGTCTGGGAGTTGACTCTTAAACCAAAAGGTAAATCTATTATTGGAGCTAAATGGGTTTTCAGGAACAAGATGAACGAAAAAGGTAAAGTCGTAAGAAACAAAGCAAGACTAGTGGCCAAGGGATATACGCAAGAAGAAGGGATAGACTATGACGAGACTTACGCACCAGTAGCAAGGTTAGAAGCAATTCGATTATTACTTGCTTTTGCTTGTTATAAGAATTTCAGGTTATTCCAAATGGACGTCAAAAGTGCTTTTCAGAATGGATTTATCCATGAGGAAGTCTATGTGGAACAACCACCTAGGTTTGAAGACCCAAGGAAGCCAGACTCAATATTCAGACTGAAAAAAGCCTTGTATGGATTAAAGCAAGCACCTCGAGCTTTGTACGACAGGCTAAGTAAGTTTTTAATTCAAAATGGCTTTGAAAAAGGTAAAGTAGACACTACTCTGTTTATCAAAAGAGAAAGCAAAAGTTTTCTGCTTGTTCAAATATATGTTGATGATATCATTTTTGGATCCTCTAATGAAAGTTTGTGCAAGAAATTCTCTAAGTCTATGCATGATGAATTTGAAATGAGCATGATGGGTGAACTAACCTTTTTTCTTGGACTTCAAGTGAAACAATTGAAGGAATGGACTTTTATTCATAAAAAAAAATATGCTAATGAGCTTGTCAAAAAGTTTGGACTGGAAAATTGCAAAAAGACTGATATACCAATGTCAAGTTCCTTGAAGATAGACAAAGATGAAAGAGGAAAGAAAGTTGACCAGAAGCTATACAGGAGTATCATCGGTTCACTTCTTTATCTTGTTGCTTCTAGACCTGACATTTTGTTTAGTGTTTGCATTTGTGCCAGATTTCAAGCAGACCCTAAAGAATCTCATCTAAGTGTTGCAAAGCGTATTATCAAATACATTGCTTCAACTTCAAGCATCGGCCTTTGGTATCCTAAAAAGGGAGACTTTACTCTCCTTGGATACTTAGACGCAGATCTAGCTGGTTGCAGAGTTGATAGAAAGAGCACCTCGGGTTTTGTTAGTTACTTGGAAGCGGGGACGGTGTCTTGGTTTTCAAGGAAGCAAAATACGGTAGCTCTTTCTACACGAAGCGAAGTATGTAGCTCTTGGAAGTTGTTGTTCACTAATTCGTGGATAAAACAACAGCTAAGAGATTTTGGAATTGAAGATTCATGCACGGAGATTAACCGTGACAACACCGGTGCAATCAATCTTACCAATAATCCAATTCTTCACTCAAGAGCAAAGCATATAGAGATTCGACATCACTTCATTAGAGATCATGTTCAAAATGGAGAAGTTTCGATTCAGTTTGTTGACTCAAAGAACCAAATGGCGGATATATTTACAAAGCCTTTGGAGAAAAATCAATTTGAAATCATCCGTTCCAGACTCAACATCTTGAAGCTTGAAGAAGTTAAAGTCTAGAGACTCTCGAGTCTCGACAATCATGGTTCTTGATTTGTAAGTTATTTTATTTTCTCTTATATTAAATCTCGTAAAGGTACGATCATTTATCCATTCATAATTGATTTATGCTATCTTCAATTTCCGTGAAAAGTGCAATTTTTCCTTTTCAAAAAAGAGTTAATGGCAGTTATCTATTTTTGAAAAGGCAGTTATTTTTTAAGGCATCTTTTAACCTTCCTTTACGATGTTTAGCATTTCCCGTTTCGACCGAGCTATATACGGTCGGTTCCTCTTCACTTAACTCCAAAACCCTAAAAAGCTTCGATCCTCCATTCCTATGTTCCTCCCTTGTTTAATCTTCGAAAAATTTGTCATCTTTCTTGGGAAAGTCAAGCAAGGAATCTTTCGAAGACTGAGAAAGATGTCGTCTTCAAGAAAGTCTTCGAGAATTGCAAGTAGGGGACCACGGCGAATGAGTGAGAGGCCTACTCACTTTGATCTCACCGAGGAAGAGGAGTCACCAAGTCGGCAGCGAGCCCACAACATTCTCGGCAGCGTCATTCTCCACCATCTAGTCCACGGGATGCTGGTCATTAACAAGAAGAAGAAATCATTGAAGACACGAGATCCTCGTAAGAGTTCAAAAGCCCTCTTTTATTTATAAGCTTTACCGTGCTTTAAGAGCACCGGTACTCCATTGAACTACATCGATGAGTTTCTTAAGGACAAGTGATATGGGAATGAGTACATCTTTTTGCGAAAAATGGAGAGTTTGGAAATTGCTCCTAAGGGGTTTGCAGAAAAAAAACCCTTGCAAATATCCCAAGTGATCCGCGTGTTGGGGGATTTAATCCGATAGATGGGAATGATGATGACAGATTGTACAACCAATTTCAACCGAGAATGGGTGTTGCGGCGAAAATTCGAGGAAAAAGAACATAGTTGTTTAGATCGAAGGAACATAAGGATCTATACTCCAAATTATTGAAGCGTGGGGTGATAAACCCTAGGAGTGTGGATTTTGATTTCTTTGATGCTGTGAATGTCAATTTGAGGGAAAAGTTCAGTTTTCTTCAACTTGAACAGTTCTGTTCTGACACCACAGAAGCCTATGCTCAATTAACTGCATATTTCTATTCAAATATTAGTTTCTTGGATGCGAATAAAATCTCTTTCAGTGTCCGATATCAGGACTTTGTAGTGGATATGGATATGTTGGCGGATGTGATTGGGGTTGAGAGAGGGAGATATCAACCCATCAGTGTCTCTATAGCTCGTGCCACATTGGAACTTGTTAAAGACAGAAGGACAAAGGGAAGGATTTCCTACTCAAGGATGCGTGCGTTCAACATTCTACTTCACAAGATTGTGATCAATTGCCTCAGACCGAAATCAACTTCAAAGACTGATGTTTCTAACTTAGAGGCAAAGCTGATGTATGCCATCAATGCTGGGAAAAAGTTTTCTCTTCCTCACACTATTCTATTCCACATGTATAGAGCAGTGGTGAAGGACAAGGGCCAACTTCCTTATCCAGGTCTTGTGTCAAAGATATTCAGACATTTGAATATTCAGCTTCCACAAATTCTCTGTGTTCGACCATTTGACAAAATGGTGGTAGGACTGAAAATGGTGTCCAAAATGCGTCTGAAAGAACTCGACAAGGCATTGGAGAAATTTAAGGAGAAAACCCCTGTCAAATCTCATCAAGTCTCTTCTGCAGCGAAAAGAAAAGGGAAGGAGCCCATGGTTACTCCATCCAAAAAGAGAAAAGCTCTCATTACTGATGAAGATGATGAGGATGACCTCACAATTTCTGCTATAGCATTGAAGAAGCTGAGTCGTTCTGTTCCAGAATCAATGGAACGACAAGAGAAAGAAGCAAAGGAGAGAGAAGGACAGGAGAAAGAAGCAGAGGAGAGAGAAGGACATGAGAAAGAAGAAGAAGAAACAGAAGCAGAGGAGCAAGAAGCAGAGGAGAAGGAAGAAAAGGAGAAAGAAACTGAAGAAAAAGAAGCAGAGGAGGAAAGGTTTGAAGAAGAAGAAAGAGAAAATCAAGAGGAAGGAGAGCATGAGGAAAACTCTTCTCAACCTGAAGCCATGGAAACATAGGGAGATGGTGAGAACAGAGGAATGTCCTCATATCCTTGCCTTGAGTGAAGGAGTCGCCCGCTCTCCAGCAGATCCAGAGGACATTCATGCCTCTCAATTTCTGAGGAGGGACATGATGCTTCATCGCCAAATCTGTGTGATTATGCTGATATACCATCGTCTCGCCTTTACTCCATCGATCGTGCCGAAGCGATGCGCGACCGATAACTCAGCAGATTTTTGCAGAATCATTGATGTTCTCTTGGAAATGCGGGGTCAGATATATGCTTTGGAAAGCGAAGTTCAGAACTTGAAAAATGCAGGACAAGCTTATTTCGTTTCATTATCTGATCAGATCCAAGCCCTTCCTCTTCAGATTCAAGCCAATGCTAAAGGTGAAGAGGTGGATCAACTGAAGGAAGAATTGAAAAAGTGGGAAGGCATCATCCAGTCCATGGGAGATTTCCAGCTTGTTCGCATTCCCAAGCAAACTTGACTCCATTCTATTCCCATCTCAACCTTTTTTATGATGACAAAAAGGGGGAGAGATGCGAGATTTGAAATCTTTGAACTTAAACTTGTTGAATTTTTAGTTTGACTTGTGTGTCTGTGTCTGGATGAGGATTGACTGCTGGGATTTGAATTTGACTGCTGCTTATATTAAGTACTATTGATATCTTATGAATGGCTTTACTCTCATGCAAAACTAACCTATTTTCTGTGGTTGCAGATTCTAGTGTTATCATTAAGCCATTAATCTTTATGAGATATCCATATTTGCTCGAGTAATGTTTTGCAGGTCAAAGTTATTCAAATCTGCAGGAAAGTTTTGTCACCATCAAAAAGGGGGAGATTGTTGGAGAAATCTTTCTGGAATATTTTGAAGTTGACAAAACATTTCTATAAGTCTAGTCTGAAGTTTTGCAGACTCTACTATTAAAGTCTGAAGACCTCCGGACTACCAGACTCAAGACTCAAAGTTTATTCTCATTGACAGTTTCTAATCCGTTGAAGAAAGGCTATCCAGATTTGAGTGCTTCATTAAGGATTTGGCCTTATCGACTGGAGAAGATCTCTTGGCTGGATATGACATAACGGATTCCTTTATTCAAATCAAGAATGATTAAAGATCCGATGATTAGCGAAGTATTCTTGGAAGGTTCTACTTATGGAAACCAAGATCCTGATTGTATGGGCGAGCATGATTGATGGGCTATCGACATGTTCCTTTAATAGCTCAAATGATCTTCCTAATTGATTCTGTCCAATGGGAGAATTGGAAGAATTCCTTTGGTAAGTGCCAACGGGTATGATGGCACAAATGAGTATAAAAGGAAGACGTTCCAGTTGTTCGAGTAGGTGCACGATAGAAGAATTCCAAAGTCTGAAGCTCTTTGATTCTTAGTCAATTCACTTACTGAGCGAAATCTTGTACACAAAAGAGAGTCTATATTTTGAGATACCTTAAGGAAGTGTGGTAGAATATCTACACTGTGGAATCAAGGGAAAGTATTGCTATAACATCTCTTTTGTTCATAGTGAAATCCACCCGGTGGGCTGTCAGTGCAGAAAAGTGGACGTAGGCTTGGAATAAGCCGAACCACTATAAACCTTGTGTTCAATTTTCTCTTCCCTACTCTCTGCTTTACTTTGATCATAGTTCGTTTTGTTAACTAAAGGAGAGCTTCCTTTCTATTGTTTGCCTAGTATTGCTTTCATATCTCGAAAAATTATTTCTACACCTATGCACCCCCCTCTAGGTGCTTATACTGGCAATATCAACAACTTATGATCTTGACTATCACAGTGATGAGTTACTATCAAACTCTCACGCAGTCTCACTAAGAGTTTTCTCTCTTTTGTATACAATGTTTAGCTCAATGAATGAAAAAGCAAGGGACTAGAAAGTTTCAGACTTTGGAATTCTCTCTCAAGCACCCTATCGAACAACCAAAGGACCAATCCTTAAATACTTCTTCATGCCTTCTCAACCGTTGGCACTTTCCAAAGGAATTCTTTTAATCTACCCGTTGGACAAAATCAATTAAGGTGATCTCGAGTCATTAGATAATTTGTGTTGAAAGCCCGTCAATCTTGTTCGCCCATACAAATCAGGATCTTAAGTTTCCATAAATAGAACCTTCCAAGTTTAGCTTGCCTTTCAATGATCTTCATATCGGAGTAGTTTACAATAAGAATAATCAATCAAGTAGATGTGAAATCCAGCTATAAGATCTTCCAATAACTATACGAATCAAAACTTTGAAGATAATCTTAAATATAGATAAAGATTCTACATTTGGATAAGTCTTCATGCTTCAGTCTGAATCTGTCAGTGAGGATAGACTTTGAGACTAAAGTCTGATGGTCTATCGGTCTTCAGACTTTGACAATAAAGTCTTGAGATCTTCGGGTATAGACATTGGAAAGGTTTTGTCAACTTCAAGATAATAAAATATAACGGAGTTTTCTCTAACAATCTCCACATTTTTTATGGTGACAAAACTTCCCCGTAGATTTGAAAAACTTTTGACCAGCAAACTAGTACTTAAGAAATATATTTAATCTCTTATAAATTCAGTTAGGACTTTGAAAACCTTGATTCTGCAACCACAAAACACATGTTAATCCAAACCAATCATAAGTAAAATCGCAAATTTAGTCACTGCACTGCAAGCATCAACAAATTAACAATATCCAAAGTCAAATGTCCAAACTAAGTCATAATCAAAAAGTCAAATCAAAACCAGTAAAACCGCAGATAATATGCATATGCAAATCTGCCTCAAAACTCTCCCCATTTTTGTCATTAGCAAAAAGTGCAGACAAAATAGATAAAAAAAAAAAGAGTGGGTTTGAATCGGGCTACTTAGGGATACGAACGAGCTGGAAATCCCCCATGGACTTGACAATGTCTTCAAGCTTCGCAAAGACTCCTTAAGCTGTTGAATATCTGCATCCTTTGTCTGTTCTTGCAGTTGAAGCTTTATGGCTTGGATCTGTTCTTGAAGATGTGAAAGCTAGTACGAGCACCTAGAGGGGGTGAATAGGAGCGAAAACAAATTTTCCAAAGTGAAGTGAATGATTTTACTTTTAAAGCAACTCTGTTCAACAATAGATTATGAAAAGGAAATTAGACTCTCATAATCAAATAGAATTACGATCAAAGTAAAAGAGCTTAGGGAAGAGAATAAGAACACAAGGTTTATAGTGATTCGGCTTAATCCAAGCCTACGTCCACTCTTTCGCATTGACAGCCCACCGGATGGATTTTACTAAGAATCAAAAGAGTTGTTACAGTATAGCTCTTCCTTGATTCCACAGTGTAGAGACTCTGCTACACTTTCTCAATGTCTCGGAAATGTATAAACTCGCTTTTGAGTACAAGATTTAGCTCAACAATTGAATTGACAAAGAACAAGGAGCTTCAGACTTTGGAATTCTATCGTGCACACACTTGAATAACTGGAACGTCTTCCTTATATACTCCTTCATGCCATCACACCCGTTGGCACTTACCAAAGGAGTTCTTCCAATCTACCCGTTGGACAAAATCAATTAGAGATATTTCGAGTTATTTAAGGAATATGATGATAGCCCACCAATCATGCTCGTCCATACAATCATGATCTAGGTTTCCATAAGTAGAACCTTCCAAGTATACTTTGCCAATCAATGGATCCAAAATCCCTGAATCAATCTCAATTTGAATAATGGATTCCGACATGCTATATCCAACCAAGAGATCTTCTTCAGTCGATAGAATCAAATCCTTAACGAAATACTCAGTTCTGGATAAGCCTTCTTTGACGGTCTAGAAACTGTCAATGAGGATAAATTTTGAGTCTTGAGTCTAGCGGTCCAGCAGTCTTCAGACTTTGATGAAAGAGTCTGCAAGTCTTCAGACTAGACTGATGGAAACGTTTTGTCAACTTCAAAACACTCAAGAAAGTTTTCTCCAACAGAAAAGAGTTTGTAGATGTCTTGAAAACATTCATCATGTGCTTCATTTCAAACTCAAAAGCATATTGCTATCCCTTTAATTCCAAAAAAAGCTTCATCACTCTTTGAAAATCTGCTGAGTGATTTATAGTAGTGTTGGGTCCAGTCGAATCAGTTGTAGGAATTTGAAAATGAGGGGGAACATTAGTTGTTCTATCACCATGACTAGGAATGTATGCCTCGAAATCTACTTCAGGGAATTGAGAGGCATAGACCTCTTCTGTATCTGGTGGAGATCTACTAACATCACTAGTAAAGATGGGTGAAGAAGTACCTCGTTTTTCACCATCTCCCCTTATCTTCGTGCCTTCTGGTAGAGAGTTATGTTCTTCTTCATGCTCTGCTTCAGCACTGTAATGATGTTGTTCTCCAATCTTTCCACTCTTTGTCTTCTCCGAATCATCGGACAAAGATGCAGCCAGTGTTGGTTCAAAAGAGTCATCGCGACTCCTTTCTTCTTCGCTCCTTCTTCCTTCGTGTTCGTCTCTTTCTCCTCCTCCTTCTTCTTTGCTTCTTTCTTCTCTTTGTTCTTCTCTTCTCTCTATTCCATCTCGATCTCTGTTCTCTTTATGGCTCACATAACTCTGTAGATTCCGTAGGGCAAGAGCTGAAATAGTGAGATCATCATCATCATCTTCTTCATCTTCCAAGATAAGAGATCTCCTTTTCTTCACTGGTTTTGCCATGGGCTCCTTTCCCTTCATTTTCTTTGTAGCAGAGTCTTGCTTCGCCTTCGCAGGGGACTTCTCTTTGAAGCGCTCCAGCTCTTTGCTCAGTTCCTTCAGCCTCATATTAGAAACTATTTTGAGACCAATAATCATTGGGACAATTGTTCTAGCACAAAAAGGAGTAGGAAGTTTGATCTTGAAGTGCTTGAAGAGTTGTGAGATTAGCGCCGAGTATGGAAGTTGTCCCTTGTATTTCTCCACGGTTCTATACATGTGCATAAGAATCGTGTGGGGAAGAGAGAACTTACGGCCACAGATGATCACATACATGAGCTTAGCTTTGGAACGAGAAACGTCTGTCTTTGAGGTAGACTTTGGCCTAATGCAATTAATTACCACATTGTGAAGAAGAATATTATAGGCATTCATTATTGAATAAGAAATCTTGCCTTCGACTATTCTGTCATTTACAATGGACAAGGTAGCATGGGCATGAGACACACCAATTGGTTGGAATCTCCCTCTTTCCACACCAAGTAAGTCAGCCAAGGCATCTACATCAACTACGAACTCTTTGTCCCTTATAGAAAAACTAAATTTATTCGCCTCTATAAATGACAGATTTGAATAAAAATAGGCAGTGAGTTCGGGATAAGCAACAGTCGTTTTGATGCAAAAACGTTCAAGTTGAAGCAAACCAAACTTCTCCCTCAAATTAACCTTCAAGGAGTCAAGAAAATTGAAATCAATGCTCTTGGGGTGCATAACCCCTCTTTTCAGCAAACTCAAGTAACATTTTTTGTGGTCCTTAGAATGAAATAAATTCGTCCCTTCACCACCAACCTTCGCAACAACGCCCATCCTGGGCTGACAATTAACAAACATTCTTTCATTGTCGTCCTTCTCCTCTGGCTGATCGGATCTCGGATCACTAGGAAAATTTTCAAATGACCATTGTGCCAAGCCCTGAGGCACAATGCCTAATCTTTCCATAGTGTTCAAAAAGAAGGTCTCATTTTTGTAACCGTGCGCTTTTAAGAACTCATATATTAGATTCATAGCAGAACCACCTTTCTTCAAGTTGGTATAAAGTCTATAGATGAATTGGGGTTTTGAGTTTTTACAGGTTCAACTTATTCAATAACCTATTGTCGTTCTTGCTCGGGAGGAGGATTTTGCGCTGCTTGTTGACATGGTTGAGAATGTTGTTTTGGTTATTGTTGTTGTTGTTGTTGTTGTTGTTGTTGTTGTTGAGGAGAATCTTCTTCCTCAGTCAAATCAAAATGCGTAGGTCCCTCACGCATACGCTGTGGTCCCCGGCTTGCAATTCTTGAAGACTTATTTTGGTAAGACATTGTAGAAGTCAAGGGGAATTTCTCGAACTCGTTCGTTGAAAAGATGAGAACTTTTTAGTTGAAACTCAAACAAAAGTGAGAGGGTAAGATTACAATATTCTAGGGTTTCAAGAAAGGTGTGAACGAAGAAGAAGAGTTTTGACTGTATATAGAGTAGGTGTACGAAGCGTCGTAAGGAAAAAGTAAACTTCCTTTTTCAAAAATGATAAACTGCCTTTTTAAAAATAATAATTGTCTTTTTCAATAATAACTGCCTTTTTGAAAATAAGGAATCGTCATTAAAGATCATTTCTAAAAATGAAATAGGCAAAAATAATTCAGAGGGATAACGTACCTTTTTTAATATAACTTCACAGCAAATAGAAGAAATTTACTGACAGTTGTACCATCTGAAAAATTTTGAGTCGGAACACCTTCAAACTTTATTCGCCAAAAGATAGAATGTTCAGTCTTGCACGAATAGACTCAAATAAGCTTTTCTCCAGTGGCTTTGTAAATATGTCTGCCAGTTGATTTTTCGAGTCAATTAACTGAATCATAATTTCTCCATTTTGAACATGATCTCTAATAAAATGATGACGTATTTCTACATGCTTTGCCCTTGAATGAAGAATTGGATTCTTTGTGAGATTGATAGCACTTGTATTGTCGCATTTGATTTTAGTGCATGATTCTTCAATTCCATAGTCTCTTAGCTATTGCCTCATCCATAAAATTTTAGAACAGCAACTTCCAAGTGCCACATATACCGCTTCAGCTGTTGAAAGAGTTACGGTACTCTGTTTCCTTGAGTACCATGATACCAGCTCGTTGCCAAGTAGTTGACATGTGCTAGAAGTACTTTTTATATCCACTTTGCATCTTGTCAGATCTACATCTGAATATCCAAGGAGAGTAAAGTCTCATTCTTTGGGATACCATAGACCTAGTTTTGGAGTAGTTGCAACATATTTGATGATTCGCTTTGCTGCACTGAGATGAGATTCTTTGGAATTTGATTGAAATCTAGCATAGATACAAACACTAAACAAAATGTCAGGTCTAGATGCAGTAAGGTAAAGAAGTGATCCAATAATGCTCCTATATAGCTTTTGATCCACAGTCTTTCCTTCTTCATCTTTATCCAACTTTGAAGAACTTGACATAGGTGTTTCTGTCTTTTTGCAGTTTTCCAATCCAAACTTCTTGATGAGATCTTTCGCATACTTCTCTTGGTAAATGAAAATTCCTTTCTTTGACTGTTTTACTTGTAATCCCAAAAATAAATTTAGCTCACCTATCATGCTCATTTCGAATTCATCCTGCATGCATCTAGAAAACGTTTTGCATAGACTTTCATTAGGTGATCCAAATATAATGTCATCAACATAAATTTGAACAAGTAGAAAATCTTTACCTTCCCTTTTAATGAACAAGGTAGTATCTACTTTTCCTTTAACAAAACCATTTTGAGTTAAGAAATTACTTAACCTTTCATACCAGGCTCAAGGTGCTTGCTGCAGTCCATACAGAGCCTTTTTTAGTTTGTAAACTAAATTTGGCTTTCTTGGATCTTCAAAACTAGGTGGTTGTTCTACATAGACTTCTTCTCGGATAAATCGATCTAGGAATGCGCTCTTTACATCCATTTGGAATAACCTGAAATTTTTAAAGCAAGCAAAAGCAAGAAGTAATCTAATTGCTTCTAATCTCGCTATTAGTGCATAGGTCTCGTCATAGTTTATCCCTTCTTCTTGTGTATATCCTTTGGTCATGAGTCTTGCTTTGTTCCTGATCACTTTTCCTTTCTCGTTCACTTTATTCCTGAAAACCCATTTAGCTCCAATAATAGATTTACCTTTTGGTTTAGGAATTAGTTCACAAACATTGTTAATACTGAACTGTCGAGTTCTTCTTGCATAGCTTCAATCCAACTTTCATCAGCTAAGGCTTCTTCTATACTTTTGGGTTCAATTTCAGAAATTAGTGCCAAAGCACTAGACTCTTCTCGCCTTTTGGATCTGGTGTGAATTCCTTCATCAATATTGCCAATGATGAGTTCTTTGGGATGACTAGACTTATGCTTTCAATTGCTTGTTAGTATGTGAGTCCGCTTCATCCTTTGCTTGATTAAAACTTATGGTTCTTTCTTTTGTTGATTTTCAAAAGTCTGAACTTCTGCAGGGGAGGTAGACCTTGTAATATCTCGAGCAGGTTCAGTCTCTTCAAGTTGAGTCTCTACCACTTGACTCGTGTGGAGTCTTGAAACTTGACATTCATAAATTCTTTCACAGACCGAGTGTTTTCATTGAATACTGAAGCTTTGCTTGATGTTGAGTAGCCAAGAAAAATACATTCATCTGACTTTTCTTCAAACTTACCAGTTCGATCATTTGCATTTTTCAAAACAAAACATTTACAACCAAACACTTGAAAATAAGAAACATTTGGTTTCTTTTCTTTAAATATTTCATAAGGATTTTTCTCTAAAATAGGCCTAAAAAATACTCTGTTGATAATATAACAAGCTGTAGAAACTACTTCTGCCCAAAAAATGAGAAGAAATATTGCTTTCAATTAAAAGAGTTCTTGCTATTTCTTGCAACGATCTATTCTTTTTTCCACAACCCCATTTTGCTCTGAGTATATGGCGAATAGAAAATATGGGTTAAACTAAATTCATTACAGAAATTTGCAAAGTCTTGATTTTCAAACTCACCTCCATGGTCTGTTCGTATGTTTGTGATAGCATATCATTTTGAATTTTGAATTTTCTTAGCAAACTTTGAAAAATGAGAAAATGCTTCAAACTTACTTGCCAAGAAGAATACACATGTAAAGCGAGAGTAATTATCCACAATTACTAAGCAATATTTCTTTTCACCAATACTTTGTGTTCTAGTTGGTCCAAAAAGATCCATATGCAGAAACGCAAAAACACGATTAGTAGATACTTGATTAATAGGCTTAAAAGAACTTCTAACATGTTTTCCCAAAACACATGGTGTGCATAATTCGGACTTTTGATAACTCAAGTTGGGCAATTCACGAACGAGCTTCTTGGAGGAAATTTTGGCTATCTGCTTCATATTAACATGACCAAGCTTTCGATGCCAAATATTTTCTTCATCTTAAATAGAAATCGACACGTAGAGCTTTCTGCTTTTATATCCAGTAGATAGATATTTCCATGTCTTCGTCCAGTAAAAGATTGAGATAAATCTTTACTAGTTCCAGAGCAAATGCCTTCTTGGAAGTTGATTTTGAATCCAGTGTCACATAGTTGACTTATGCTGAGCAGATTATAGCTCAAGCCTTTCACCAAGGAAATGTTGTTAATTGTGAGACTTCCAATCTTGACAGTTCCACATCCAACAATTTTTCCTTTGTCATTTCCATCAAAAGAAACTTTTCTACCATTTATTTGAGTAAGCTTTATAGAGTAGTTTGAATCTCCTGTCGTCATATGTCTCGAACAACCATTATCCAAATACCATTTGATCTTTTTGATAGTGACCTGCAGTTATAAGAAGATTTCAAGTTTTCTTTGGTACCCATATTTTATTGGGTCCAGGGGAGTTAGTTCCAAAAACAATCTTTGCCCAATCTCTCTTAACAGGTCTCCAAACTTTAGGACAATCCTTCTCGAAATGTTCTGAGCTGTTACACTTTGAATATTTGAGAACACTTCAGCCAACGGGTTTTACAAAAACTTTTTTAAAATGATTTTTATAAAAGGTTTTGTAGGTCTTTGTTTAATTTTATATTTTACTTTTGCAAAGTCAATTAAAGGAATAGTTTCTAGTGTCATTTCTAAACCCGATTTGTTGAAGTAAGGTATTTGAATTGAAAGAATTTTATATAGCTTTTCAGATCCATTTGAAAACTTCTTTGAAATATTTGAAATATCTTCTTTCAAAAGATGTTTTCCTTCGAAAAAGAATTTGCATTTTCTTTCAAAACAAGAAAGTTTTTGTTTAGATTTTCAAATTTTTCTTTCCAAGAAATTTCTGTTGCCTCAATATGGAATTTTCCTTCTTTAGTTCAGAAATTCTTTTAAGAGATACCTTGAGACTAAGACAGAGTTCATCAATATATTTTGAAACTTTAATAGGAATTTTAAAATTACTAACCTCGATTTCCTTGTCGAATCCGAGTCTAAATCTGTTTTAGAGTTCGAGTCCGATTCCGAATTTGCCATTAAACAAATGTTGGCATATTCTTCATTACTTTCTTCACATTCGGTGTCACTCGAGTCTCTACTTTAAGAGCCTTTTTTAATTTCTCTATATTTCCCTTCTTTTTCTTCAATAGAGGACAGTTGTGTCTCGCGTGTCCTTTCTTCTTGCATTTGAAGCGAATCACATCTTTGTTGGTTTCATTGTCATCATTGATTTACTCTAAAATCTTTGAGTACCCCGCTTCCTCCAGTTGTACTTTCTTCCTTTTCTGTTTAATTTTCTGAACTTCCTAATCATGAGTGCCAGCTCTTCATCATCCAGGTCATCTTTTGAATCTGCATCATCTGAATTATCATTAGATTTTAAGGCAATTGACTTCTTACCTTTAAGATCTTCTTCCTTATTGATTTGCTCCACTTCATAAGATTGAAGCGTGCCTACTAATTCATCTACTGATAGAGGCATAATCCTTTGTGTTTCTCTAATGGAAGTCTTAATGTGATTCCAGTCTTTGGAGAGTTCTCGCAGCAACTTGTTGACTTTCATCTACCCTGAGATTGGCTGTCCATGATATGCAAGACTGTTTACAATCTTTGTAAAACGACTGAACATATTAGTGATGGATTCTCCTAGCTTCATTTTGAAGGCTTCATATTGTCCGAGTAGAATGTTGATCTTTGTTTTTTTAACTCGATTAGTTCCTTCATAAGTAACATGCAACCTGTGCCAAACTTCTTTCGCTGTTTCACAAGATGAAATTCTATTATATTCAGTAGGAGATAAAGCACAATATAAAGAGTAAATAGCTTTAGCATCAAAAGCTTGTCTCTTTGTTTCTTTAACTCGATCAGTTTCTTCATAAGTAACATTCAACCTGTCCCAAATTTATTTCGTTGTTTCACAAGATGAAATTCTATTATATTCAGTAGGAGATAAAGCACAATATAAAAAGTAGATAGCTTTAGCATCAAGAGCTTGTCTCTTGGTTATGTCTACTTATGTCATCTCGCCAACATCTGCCACTTCCTTTCCTCTTTCTAAAGTTGATGTGACTTTAGGAATAATTCATTCTTCTACCACATCCCATTCCAAGGGATCTTTCGACCTTAGGAATGTTTTTATTTTGTTCTTCCATACGTTATATTCCTTCCCATCAAAGTAAGGAAGTCTGGTGTTGCTTTGACCTTCAATTAGTCCTAGAGCCAAAATACTAGCCATAGATCTTTAGCTCAAAAGTAAAAACACTTTGATAAAACGAGCACTTGGCTCTGATACCAATTGAAATGGCTAATGAATACACCTAGAGGAGGGTGAATAGGTGTAAATAAAAAATTTCGCAGGACTTAATGACAGTATTTTGATTTCAGAAGATGTTAGACATAAATCGTATTACAACTTTAAGTAAAAAGACAATCAATAAAAAAATGTAAGGAGTTCAGGGATAAGAGAAAATGAACACATAGTTTATAGTGGTTTGATTTAGGTCGAGCCTACGTCCACTCTCCTCGCTGACAGCCTATTGGCTGAATTCCACTAAGGATCAAGAGAGATGTTACAACTTATGATCTTGACTATCACAGTGACGAGTTACTATCGAACTTTCACACAGTCTCATTAAGAGTTTTCTCTCTTTTGTATACAATGTTTAGCTCATTGAATGAAAAAACAAGGGACTAGAAAGCTTCAAACTTTGGAATTCTCTTTCAAGCACCGTATTGAACAACCAAAGGACCAATCCTTAAATACTCCTTTATACCTTCTCGACCGTTGGCACTTTTTAAAGGAATTATTTCCATCTACCCGTTGGACAAAATCAATTAAGGTGATCTCGAGTCGTTTAGATAATTTGTGTTGAAAGCCCGTCAATCCTGTTCACCCATACAAATCAGGATCTTGAGTTTCCATAAGTAGAACCTTCCAAGTTTAGCTTGCCTTTTAGAGATCTTCATATCGGAGTAGTTTCCAATAAGAATAATCAATCAAGTACATGTGAAATCTAGCTATAAGATCTTCCAATAACTATACGAATCGAAACTTTGAAGATAATCTTAAATATAGACAAAGATTCTGCATTTGGATAAGTCGTCATGCTTTAGTCTGAATCTGTCAATGAGGATAAACTTTGAGAATAAAGTTTGATGGTATGTCAATTTTCAGACTTTGACAATAAAGTCTTGAGATCTTCGGGTATAGACATTGAAAAGGTTTTGTCAACTTCAAAATAATAACGGAGTTTTCTCTAACAAGCCTCTCCGGGGGCTGGCGACGCTCCGGCGAGGTTGTCGGCTCTCGTCTGGCCGGTCACCGGTGCTAGCCATGGCCAAGGCCGTTGACCAGCAAAAGGAAGAAAAATAAGAAGAAAAAAAAGAAAAAAAAAAGAAAATTGAGAAGAAAAAAAGTGTTTCTTGAAAGTGTTCCCGGGAATAAGAAACAAGCTTTTTTTACTTCTTATTTCTGTTATAAATCTGTGCCCGGGAGCAACAAAATAGATATTTTGTTCTTGGGAATAAAAGTGTAAACAAATGCAATTATGTTCTTTTTTTGTTCCCCGGAACAAAAGAACAAAAATTTGTGTTCCGGGGAACATAAACAATTTTAAACAAACACACCCTAAGTGATTACTAGGTCCATAAAGGTCTCATGTGAGTCTCCGCATTTCTCTTTTTCCTTTTGTGCGTAGCCGAAGTATTGGTGAGTTATAACGAGAAAAGACACGCCTTTTAAGGATTTATGATATTTTTGTTTCTAGTTAACAAATAACAAAGATGAAATATTTTCTCACACTCAATCCTTTAAAATTAGATGGAAAGACGCATTATCTTTATGAATTGTAACAATGAGGCATGGTCACGGTGGTCAAAGAGCTTATAAAATGGCGAAGGAGGTAGAAAATAATGGAATTGTACACCAAATAAGTAGAGAATGATTTTGGAATATATATGTAAAAATTGGAGTTAAATCATGAAGGCGCATAGTAACGCTTTAGATTTAGAACTCTAAAGTTAAGCATAATCAGATGGAAGCACTATCCACCTGTACGCCAAAAGGTAAAACTGTAAGGCTTAGTTATGGATGGGCCAAAGCGGATAATACTATAGAGAGTTAATCTAGCAATCTTAAAATACCATATCAAAGTGGGACCCCCTCTAGTAGGTATATGGTTTGGGAATGAATTACGTGTCGTTGGTAGGCCTGTAACAACTCAGTTCGACAAGAGTGGGGAGTGGTTACTGGAGCTAGAGGGCGTGGACAAGAACTGGCTTCTAGTAGGCTTCTAAAATAGCGAAAGGAGTAAGAATAAACTAAACTATGCACCAAATAAGGAAATGGATGTTCTACAATATATATATATATATATATATATATATCTCTGTGTGTGCGTGCGTGTGTGTGTGTGTGAAAACTGAAATTAATTCACAGAGGCACTTTTTGAGGTAATGACAATGCTTAGTTTTCAAACTCCATAATTTTTTTTTTTTTAGTCGGTCTTACTCTGTTCCTATTTTAACTCACTTTTCAGACTTTTATCCTGCCTCCTTGCAAAGCGTAGGAGTTGAAACCTACTCCTGAAACTAAATCGTCTCCACCTCAACCCCCATGAGAAGGTCGAACCCCCCACATCCCCCTTCCATGATGGAAGGATGGCCGCTGGGGCAAACCCTAGTGGTTTCAAACTCAATAGTTAAGCGCACCCAAATGGGAGCATTACCAACATGTGTGATGTGACATCCCGAATTTTGACCCCGTCCCGAATATATGAAATGGGCATTTCGCCGGCACGCCTATGGTCCTTTTTCTCTGAGCTGATCACTCACGAGTTAACCAATCTATTGGGTGAAGCCGTTAAGGAATATAACCGCGGTAAAAATTCCTAAAAGCTACCCGATAGGTTGGATCGGACAAAATCGTGTTCGATCGATTTTAACCACGAAATTGAATTCGGTTTCGGGAATCGGACGTTTGAGCATGTCGCGGTTCATTTATAGGACGTCATCTTGTCTTTCGGAGAAATTCCGTTGAGTTGGGATTTTTTCGGAGAACTGTTTTGACGTAGCGGAAAGTGTACGGGCCAAATTAAAAAAATCGGGACTTCCAAACCGAACCTTTGAGTGTCGAGGACAGATAAAATGGAATGAGAATTTACTTCATCGAAATCGATTTGGAGAATTTGTGTGAATAAATTGGCGCCAAAGAAAGTGAAATTCGGAAGCTAGGCGTGGGGGGTGCATCATGGTCATCAAATGAAATTTTTGTGGATTAACTTACGAGATTTAATTATAGGAGACAAGGAGATAATTATGTGGACTTGTGGGCCAAGCTATGATGATTTTAGATAAATATCTTGATCTTTCTCCCCCTCACCCACGGCTTCTCGAGTAAGCCTCACGCGTCCCTCTCCCTTATCCGTTCGTTCTCTCTCCAAGTCGGTCTCTCTCTCTTTTCTTTCCTTCGAAGACCGTCTGCAGCTTTTCGTTTTCATTTACCTTTCTCTCTGGACGCCACAGCTCCTCTCTCTTTCTCTCTTGCTGCCCTTCTTCTCCACCGTTCGAACTCCAGCGCTCATCTCACGCCAGCTGCTCCACCATTTTTGGTTTCCCTCGGTCAACTCCAGCAGAATTCTCCAAGTGAAGCCAATTTGTTGACCTCCGAAGCTCCACCGAAGTTCCTCTCCTTTGCCACTCGTCCAACATCAAACGCCCACCAGTCAACGTTGCAAATTTCCCAGGCGGTTTGTTGACCCAGCAATCCACCCAGCGAAGCTCCTCCATGCGTGTGTCTTCAACCAAGCAAAGCCCGAAGCAGCTCCATCTCTCTGCCGTGTGCGAGTCTTCTCTCGCCGCCATCCCCACGAATCCAGTCAACCGAGCCCATCTTCACGCAAGTCCACTTCCATCGTCGGCTGCGCAAAGAAGGCCAAAGCCCAATCCACCGAGCTGCCGCTTCTGCCATCATTTGCCCGCGTATCTTCATCAGCTTCTTCAACCCACCGAAGCTGCTCATCTTCTTCAGCTGCACGTGGAGTGGTTTTGCTCGGTCAACCACTCACCAAAGAAGCCCCACCGTTGACCCTCATCTTCGCACGTTCGGCCCAGCAGCGGCGTTCCATTGAAGCAGCCCTCAGCAACGCACGAAGCCGCTGCTTCCTTCGCCAGCTCGCTGGTCCACGCATCTCCTCAGTCAACTAAAGCTGTCGCCCGCTCATCCGTATCCACCGAAGACAGCCCAGCGAAGCTCGGCCCAATAGCAGTTTTGTTGCTTCCTTGTTCAGTCCAGTTGAAGCCGCAAGCCCAGCGGCCCATCCAGTGTCTTTAGCCCGTAATTTCAGTTACAGCAGTCAGCCCATCAATTGAGCAGTTCGGCCCAGCTTGCAGCAAGCCCATTTGAAGCCCAAGAAGTTTTAATAGTTCAGCCCGCGAAGCAGCCCAAGAAGTAGGCCCAATCAAGTCCGGCCCAATCCGAAAATTCGGATTTCGGCCGTCGCGTCACTATCGCGTTGTCCCGGTCCCCGCTTGTATCAAGTGAGTTTTACTCACTAATACTTTCTTAGTTTGCTAATTATGCTTAGGGGTTGATTAGATTTAATTAAGTGCAATTAGGTGGTTAGATTAGTCTAGAACAATTAAATTAGTGACTTAATGATGCATGTTAGGTGGCTAGACTTAGTCATTAGCAAGTAGAGAGCTTCTAATATTTATTGAATGTATCTCAGGATTTTTCCCGATCCGTTCTGGCTTCCAATCAGGCAATACTGGCCTAAATTGGATTATTAGTATTTATTTATTTATTTTTGAAATTATTTATTTATTTATTTATTTTTCCGGAAATTCAAAGGATGGCGGTGACCAGAATTTTATGCGATTGTCGTGGTGCAGTCCGTTTATTTAATTGAGCTTTATTTTGTGCGAAAATGATTTATTTGGGAATTATTTTAAGTAATCTTGAAAATTAATTGGAAATTAAGGGCATCAGTTAATGACACCAAAAATGTTTTAGTGGAATACATAATATGGTGGGATTGATAAAAATGAGATTATTATATTTTGGCTAGGGTCGATCGTGTACCCACTCACGACATTTTATCGGAAATGATAAAATTGGTTATTTGATCGTTTGCTTGGAATGACATGTATACCGGCTCGATGACTTTACGAAGCATCTGGAGACAGTACGGTATGATAAATTGTGTGTATACCGGCTCAATGACTCCACGGAGCATCTTGAGACAGGACGGTATGATCTACCGGCTCGATGACTTTACGAAGCATCCGGGAGACAATGCACGGTATGATAAATTGTGTGTATACCGACTCGATGACTCCACGGAGCATCTTGAGACAGGACGGTATGATCTACCGGCTCGATGACTCTACGGAGCATCTGGAGATAGTACGGTATGATTTGATAGCTCGATGACTCTATATGTCGTCTGGAGATAAGATAACATACTATCTATATATCACCTAGGGTGAGTAGTCTTGGATGTTGATCAGACTTATAGAAAGTATGGAAGGGGTCGATCAAGAGATAATTTGGATGACATGTAATCGCCTGGTCGATTGATCAATGATTCGATCCGATTGGGTGATGTGATGTGATGATGTATATTTGATATATATATATATATACTAACTTGCAGGAAGGAGCTGAGGCCAAGGTAAGTCATCTGACTCGTGATGTGCTTAGGCAGCCTAAGGTGTATTAGTTTACTAATCGGGTATTAGGGGGTAGAATTCACTGAGACGTAGTCTCATTGGTTATTGAATAACCATTTCAGGACCTTGAGGAGAAGCTGAAGAGGAGGAACCTGAAGGGGAGAAAGACTTTTGAAGAAGCAGATGATCTAGAGAGGGATCTTGAGTATAACCCGGATGTGGATTGAGATCCCATCCCTTTTGCAAACCCTGTCTTAGTGTAGATAGGTGTGAGACAAGTATGCTGTAAATAGCATCGTAAATATACTATGAGTTGTGTTGTTAATAAAAGTGTGGTTGTGAATTTCAATATGAAAAATATGGCCTGCTTTTCTATCCCATCGTTTTATTGTCTGGGGATTTATAATTGCTTCCGCATGCGTAATAAAAAGAAAAGGTCGGCGATACTTAGTCCTGGGATATCGCACTTTAAAATCGACCAAACAAGAAGGATGGGCGCCTCCCCGAGGATCGGGGCGTGACATGTGACCTCTTGAAAAGGTGTTTGCAAGAACAAACCGGAAGCTTGGTATGAAATGAGCTAAAATGGACAAATACCTCAATGAGTTAATCTATGGAAGCCACACGAATAGTGATGCATTAAAAATAGATGTAACTCTAATATGAATAAACATGCTACTAACTTAATGATTGCAACTTTTGACTGAAAGACACTATTAACTAATTAATTTTAGAGTACAATTATTTATGATATAAAATAGACAACAATAAATTGAGTGATAAAACTTGAAGTAGCTTGACATGTTGTGGCTCGTGATTATGAGATCTTTATGATAGTAAGAATAGATAAAAATATGTTGAAAACACATTATATTTTTATAGGTAGTAGATGTTATGCACATTCAAATAAGCTCTTTTAAACTCTTTCAAACATGTGATGGTGACAAAGTATGTGAAAATACGAGAAATTTTCATTTCAAAACAGAAAGAGAAAAAATTTCTAATTTCCAAAAGAATGATATCACAAATAGAGCAGTCTTCAAGAAATATAATAAAGTTTATGGAGAAATATTTGGTACCATTATAATTAGCAAGAAAATTACCAATAAGCGTAATAAGTTTATAGAAGAATCTTTAAAGAATTATAATTATTTAAAATGTTAAATGGGTAAGAAAATAAACTTATAACATGTTATTGCAGGACACGGAAATGGTATCGAAGATCTCCATAGCTAGAATCAAGAATACATATAATCAAGTAAAAGAAATTTACGCACTCAATTTTGAATCCATTGTTTTTTATGCAACAGCGACGATCTAAAACTCAAGTGCTTTTCTTTTATGGTCTTCTGTATCACTAGTTTAATGAGACTACTCCTCACCATTAACATTCAATGAACACTCCTTATAGAGTTTTAAATCACTCTCTCATTACAAGCCAAGCTTTACTCGGCTCACAGTAGCCACTCCCATATTAGATTAATTAAGAATCCTTATATCTTACCTTATTAGACTAATTCCATAAAACGGTAAATTATAATATCAATTAATGTAACTCACAACAGAAAAACTTTTACAGTTATAAACACAACCCCATATAACATTTGTTTATATTAGCATGGTGTTGTTTTAATTTTGAATTTTTAATGTCAAAGCAACATAATTTACAACCAAATAGTTAGTTAATAATGTGTGTATAAAGTAGCATATTTTCAAGAACAATATTCATGATATTCTACATAAGAAAATTATCACCACCGCCTGCGGTGGCCTAGTTGGATAAGTACTCCCATGATCCTTTGCGAGAGAAGAGGAATTCGAATCCTGCTGGCCGCACGGGATCTTAAGTGCGACGTCGGGGTGGTGGGTCCTCCGCTAGCGTCGCCTCAGGGTTTACCCCCCGTTACCCCGGGCCTGTCGGGCTGTTCGTGTTGGTACGGTGCGCGGGTTCCTTGGGTCATAAAAAAAAAATTATCAATCTTACTAGACAAAGTAATAGTGATTTAAACTAAAAAATTAACGATCATAGAAATCAAGGGGAATACTTCTTATTAATAAGATGAAAACTAATACTCTACGAATAGGGTGAAACATTAACAATAAACACATAATCATAATATGATGGAATCTTTCAAGCAAGCCCAATAAAAATGTGAGATTTATTTTGTCGAAATGAGGTAAAACTCTATGTCCATAATGTATACCACCATTATGCTTGGAATTAAACAATGCACATAATAATATCTATGATCAGACATGAATCATTTAGATAAAATCTAGTTTCTACTAAGTAGGGAACAAGTTGATTAAAAATGGCAAGATACCAAATTGATGAAAAAATTCGAGTATCTTGCCAATGTAATGTAATCGAAGAGTTTTTCATCAAACAGATTAAATGTAAGATTTATGGGAATACAAAAAATTAAACAAAGAACAAGGCGAAGATAATTTTGAAATATTAAAAAGTTGAAAGCTTCTTTCATGCTAAAAATAGTAATGACACAGAGTATATGTCGTGCATAAAAGTGAAGTCCAAATGCATCATTTAGAAATTCAACGATATGAAATCCAAATTCTCCTACAACTAACATTTATCATGCACGTTAAAAGTTGTATATTTGAGAGGAGAACTCGTACAAATTTAATTAGGAAATTAAGAGAATACTATCCAATTTTTTTTTCATTTTTTTTTTTTTTGGCATGCAATGTGAGTGTGACTTTTCTAATTTACTACCGTGAGAACAGACACTCCTACTTACTTTTTTTTTCAGAAAAAAAGTGATTCTCAAGAGTAGAAAAGACAGTGGGGGTCTTGGTTTTCGTGATCTCATCGACTTCAACAAAGCCATGCTTGGTAAGCAAGCATGAAGACTATTGCAGTACCCTACATCCCTTTGGAGCACCCTTTTTAAAGGGCTTTATTTCCATTCTCGGAATTTTCTGAATGCTGATCAGGGACCCAGATCTTCCTGGGGATGGCGGAGTATTATCCTGGGGAGGGATGTTATTCTACCGCACTTACAATGGTCTGTTGGTAATGGTCAATCTATTAATATCTGGACGGATCGTTGGCTTCCTAGAGGGGTTATAGGAGGGCCTGCTACACTAGATGCTCCACAAGTGGTAGCTGAGCTTCTTGACTCAACCACCAGGGAATGGAGCAGCCCCCTTATCCAACAGTTTTTTGATGGCCCCACAACCGCTGAAATTACAGCCATACAGGTTAGTCCTTACCACAATTCTGATCAATTGATTTGGTTAAAAAACCAAAATGGCAACTACACTGTTAAAAGTGTCCATCATACCATCAGACAATCTACTTCCAGAAACCAACAGAACCAAGCTTCATCATCTTACAACCCCCTAAACTCCTATGGAAATCCATATGGACTGTCAACTTACCCCCCAAACTTCGAACTTTCCTTTGGTCAGTATGTAATAATGCAATAGCAACAAAAGACAACCTTTTCAGCGTCGCATTACTACAGAACCGACCTACTCTATATGCAATCACCACACACCCGAAACAATAGAACATCTCTTCCTTTTATGTCCATGGACGCAACATGTTTGGTCACACCCACAGATCAATATTCAAATCATACCGCAATCAGTCACACGCATGGATGAGTGGTTAACAGTACAGATAGAAAGCCGAAGTACTTCACCTGGTCTGGAGAGTATTGCTGCGCTTTTATGGCAGATCTGGAAATCGCGAAATGGTTTCATCTTTCGCAAACAAAGCCCCAACTCGTCCCGGGTAGTGCAGGAGGCCCTTGCACAGGTACGAATCGCAACACTCTGTTCTAGATCATCACTGCGTACAGCTCCTTCTGCTTCATCGACTGATCTGCAATGGCGACCACCGGACCCTGGTGAGATGGAAAAAAATATTGATGGAGCATATCAACCAACAAGTGCTAAAGGAGCTATGGCGTGCATCATCCGTGATCACACAGGAACTTTGATCAGTGGCTTTACCTGTGATTTCTCTGCATCTTCAGCTTTGCACAGCGAGATCCAGGCGCTCCTTCTCACTCTTGATCATCTGATGGAACGTGGTCAGGATCGGGACCGTTTTGTGCTTGAATCTGATTGTCTGGTCTTGGTTGAAGGAGTATGCGAACCATTATCGAAGCCATGGGAGATGAGATCTCTTCTTGCAGAAGCGGCGGCCAAACTCTCCGCTTTCCCTAATCTCAGCTTTTGGCACTGTAGACGCCAAGCCAACTTTGCGACTGATTGGGCCGCAAAGGCCCATTTTAATGGCTGTTTATCTCAGAACTGGGCTACGGCCCCACCCTCTCTGCTTGCGGATCTTTTGTACTCTGACGCCCTAGCTTCGGGCTGTCGTAAACATTTACGTTCGTAATGTAAGGGTGCGCATAGATTTGTTTGTTCTTTTTTGTTCCTAGGGAACAAAAAAAAGTGTTTGTTCTGGGAACAGCTTTTTGAACAAAAGAACACGTTTTGGTAACGTTGTCCGGGAATAAAAAATGAACGTAAAACACGTTTGGTAAATTTTATTATTTTTTGTTTCTTTTAATTTTTAAACATTTTTTTATTTTTCATTTTTCCTTTCTTTTTATTTTTCTTTTCTTCGGTCGGTCACCGGCCCCAGCGATCGGCCGACGGGGGCCAGCCTCGCCCGGCCACGGCGAGGCCGAGCTCGGCCGTGGTTGGGCGAGGCTCGGGCTCGCCTTGGTCGGGCCCGGCGGGCTGGGGCTCGCGCGGACGGGCGAGCTCGAGCTCGCCCAGCCATGGCGAGGCTCGGCCTCGCGGATCGGGCGAGCCCGAGCTCGCCCAGCCAAGGCGAGGCGAGGTGTCGCGGCGCGGGCGAGGCCGAGCCTCGCCTTGGGCGGGGGCGAGCTCGGGCTCGCCAGATCCAGCGAGGCCGAGCTCGCCATGGCCGGGCGAGCTCGAGCCGCCCGCATCCGGCGAGCCCAAGCCGCCCGACCCAAGGCGAGGCTCGGCCTCGCCGCGCCCGGCGACGCCGAGCCTCGATGGCTGGGTCGCCGGCCATGGCCGAGGCCGGCGACCGGCCAAAATGAAAAAAAGAAGAAAAAAAGAAGAAAAGAAGAAGAGAAGAAGAAGAGAGTGATTTTTGTTCTTTTGTTCCTTCCGAAAAGTGTTTTCAGGGAGAAACAACTTTTTTTTTTTCTTTTTTTTCTGTTTCTATTTCGTTCCAGAAACAAAAAAACAAAAAAGAAACGTAAACGCAACCAAACGCTGCCGTTTTTTTGTTCAGGAGCACACTTTCAGATGCAGTGTGCCGGAAACACTTTTGGAGTGTTTCCATGCACACCCTAATAGTCCCTTTCACGTCCAAAGAGAAAAAAAAAAAAAAAAACTTCCATAAATGTTCACTAAACATATAATCGAAGGATAAAAAAAAGTTATGATATTTCATGGTGGTTTTCAAATAGGCTATCTTAATACATTCGAGATAAGTACATTAACAGGTATTATACTTTTGGTATTGCTTTTGGTATTGGTCAATTAAGAACTTAAGTCCTATAATTGAGGACTAAAATAGAAGAGAGGTCTTCTATTAAGATCTCAAAGGAAGCAATTTTCGGGGGATCAAATGACGCAACTCGTGAAGGGCATAATGGGAAGAAGAGTAGTTCAGACACACTCTTGATTTCGTATTCTTATCTGGTGTCTAGATTTAGATTTAAAAGAAGTTACTTGATGCAGCATTTCTTCCTTTAGCAGATGTAAGAAGACCAGCCGGTCCTCTGCATATAAATCCGCTGGGTCATAAATCATCGGTACTGTTCTTGCCAATTCATGGCTTTTTTTTTTTTTTTTTGGTGAAAGTAATGTGGCCGCTGCAGACAATTCATGGCTTTCTTTATTGTTGTTGATCATGAAAACATTGCGGAGCTTCATGTTTGAATGCCACTGGCTTGTGGCGGTCAATTCTCAAGAAACCCGTTTGTATAAGTTTCTCTTTTGGTTCCTTTGTCCAAAAGAGTCTACTCAAGTCGACAATTGACACAGCACAAACATATTATGCTACTACATTCCTGGATATCTGGGAAGCAAAAGATCACATAGTCGATTGAAACGTGATGGAGTAGGTACCGAGATTTTACAAATTTCAGCAAAACGAATAGCAAAAAGAGCCAGTAGAAATAGGAGGGAAACACTTTAGTGGAATGTATCCTAAAGAAAAAACAATCTAGACATGTTACTTTATTTGGCTTGGAACGTCCAATGAAACAAAACGTAAATATCACATGCAGATGCCTGAATCATGCAGAGAGACCCAAGTAAAGGTCCACTATGTTAAAAAAAGAAGATTTGAAAACAAGTGCTTCACTGAAGTTGTGCTTCACTCCTCAAACCACTACCAATGTCAAATAAGATTTCACAGGGGGGTCTTTAGTACCGTGATGCATGAAAGTCTCTTCACAGCTTCTGAATCTTCTGTTTGATCTGGCCTGGCAACGAAGAGATGCATTTTATTTGATTGTCAAAGGCAGGACTATCTTGCAATGTGCAATAATAATCCCGGTAAGTCATGATGCGGCATTTTTACCTGCTGCTTAGCCTAAGTTGGCTACTTAGCCCGAGACATTAGGTTACAGTAATATTTGAGAGTACCTGGAAAACACTCAAGCTTGTCAAATGTTGTGTATTCGAGTAGACAAACATACAAAATTTTTCCAGGGAAAACAGAAAGACAAAGTAATGCCAGTTGCCAGATGATGTTCAGCAACATCAATTCATCATTCTTTTTGTAGTTTTTCCATCCTACAATCATATAGATCATCAGCATTATCAGGTTCCTCTCATTATTCATATAAACAACACCACATAAAAAGGTTCATGTTTTCCCAGTATTCTCTGTAAATGGGTGTACGAGCATATATCTGGCTTTTCTGCATCCCATTTGGGAATGGCTATTCTATCAATCATCAACAGGCAATAAAATCGAACGGACATAACTGCACATCCAGTTATTTCTTCCATTATTATAATTCCGCTAGCAAATACTCTATATATCTTGAGCAAATGGGCATGTTATCTCATCAATAATAACAAGTCCGTTACATGGAAGAAATTTAAAACAACAATGGCCAGAATGATTTGAAAACTCAGTAATGCTGATTCATGCACCTATTTGAATATTTGTGAAAAATGAGAAAATGTAGTTGAACTGTTTAAGTAGTGCATTCTAAGTCATCAGAAACAGTACATTTTCTCTTCATGGCTAGGAAAGTAACCAAGCAATTGCAGGGCCTCGTTGAGAATAACTTTGTGGAGGAAAGATATTGCATTCTCTTTTGAAAGGAAAAGACAAAAAAAACATAGAAGAAGGAAGCATTCTTGTTACAAGGAAGACAGAAAAACAGAAGCGGAACTCCTGGATCGTCATCATATTGTAAAGACGCACAGACTTTAGAATGTACCTCGGCTTCAGAAACTTCAGACTTGCTCAAGGAAGCATGAAATGAATCTGTCTCAAGTCCTGATTTAGCTCAGTGGGCTGCCAGGAACTTCGCAAATCTCTGCCCTTTCTAGGGAGCTCAACTACTAGTGGCTGTCCTGTTGAGGTATGTTCTTGCAATGTTGGATTTTACACCTCAGCTGCTCCAGATTTGACAGATCCGGCAGTCCTTGAAGGGAATCACAGTATGAGATGGTCAATACTCTCAGGAATGGCAAGCATTCAAGACCGTCTAGCTTTTCCAGCTTGCAGTGGGAAATAAGCAAGGCTTCCAAGGAGGAGAGACTTCCAAGTCCTTGGATTTCCGTTACTGCACATGAGAAAAGCTCCAATCCTGATAAAGACTTGAGATCATTAAGACCCGGCAATGCCTCCAAGGATTTGCAGTGTTGGAGGGTCAGTTTTTTCAAACTTTTGGGCAGTTTTGGAAGACGTTGCAGGTCCGGACATCGAAGATCAAGCTTCCTTAGCCGGGAAAGAGCACCCATTTCTTCTGGCAGTGTAGTGAAGCCTGTGAGGCACAATTTCAAGGTCTCAACTTTTGTCACATTGCCAATCCCAGAAAGGGTGATCGGCTCCGCCATCACATCCAGGTCTGTTCCGGAAGATGCCTCCTCCTCCTCCAAATAATTGGCAAGGTACAATTCTTTGAGATTGGTCAGATTTGAAATATCCAACGACGTCATTTTACTTGAGTCATAAGTGAGACGCAAAGCAGCTAAATTAGAGGGAAGTGGAGGAACCCCATGAAGATTGTCGCAGCCATATAAATCAAGGTTTTGGAGATGGGGCAGACTAGAGATGCTCTCTGGTAGGCTGCGAATATTGGTATGTGACAACACCAAAATTCTCAAACGAGACAGGCCTTTGATGTCCTTAGGAATTGTTTCTAAACTCCTGCAGCATGACGCATGAATCTCCTCAAGATTCACTAGTGTTCCAATAGAGGGAGGGAACCCTCTAATGAAACTTCCTTCGATTTTGAGCACCTTCAACTTTTGCATATAACCAATGGCATGTGGGAATTCATCTATTCCTGTACTTGAAAGATCCAGATTCTCTAATGATGTCAATCTTCCAATGGTGCCTGGAAGTTTCCACATTAACCGACAATCCCTTAAAGACAGTTGTTTCAACTTTTCTAGCTCTCCAATTGGATCCGGGAGCTCAGAAAGCTCAGAGCCATCCATTGTAAGAAATTCTAGAGATCTTATATCACCAATTTCACTGGATACTTGTGCCAATGATATACAGTTGCAGGCACTGAGAATTTTAAGCTGCTTCATATCTCCTGAGACCGGAATATCTTCTATAGAAGTTCCATCAAGACGAAGCTCTCTCAAAGCTGCCAGAGAATCAAGTTCTCCGGGCAAGTTACTAAGCTCAGTGCAGAACTTCAGATCTAAAATTTGCAAACATTTCAACACACCAATCGATGGGTCAATATGAACCAAATGAGAGCAATGTTCTAAAACCAGTATCTCCAAAGCCTTGAAACTAGAGAAGTTTGGTGTTTGCATCAAGTCAACACAGCCTCTAAGAATTAAAACCTTCAAATTCCCTGACCACTGCAAACAATATAAGGAAACAGAAACTGTTAATTTTGCAATAAGTATTCGAGGTGAAAGGGAAATGCAAAGTAAGCTACCTCTATGTGGTTCCAACCCCCCCAACCTTCAGTTACCTTGCTCCATGATAAATCGAGAACAAGCAAATTCTTCAAATGCAAATTGGTTACGTCAAAATCTCTTGGACAGCCATGCCAACGGAGCCAAAGTAAGTTCAAAAGAAGACCTCTAAAATCATACTTAATATCAGAGTGATCCATAGTGAGGAACCGGAGATTTGGTACTTTTTTAAATTGGTCAGGAGTCAAACAGGTCTTTGATTGATCATCCATGTCTTTTTGCTCAGTGAAGGACCAATTATGCATGTCAAGACACAGAGCTTCGACCTTCATTTGGATCTGTTGGTCAAACACCATTGTTAGATGGAAGCTAATGTATCCCAAATACAGAAGTGAACTGAGGATCATCTGATCTTTCACTCTTCCCAATGGGAAAACAAACAAGGAGTCAACTATCCAATAGGCAGACTACAAAGGTCATGTCAGATCTTACCTCATCTTGTTTGAAAATGTCCCAAGCTTCAGTGGCCCATAGTCTACTGTTGTTCCCATGTTTATCGTCTTGAACAATTTGCTTGCCAAGCTTCCTTAGCTGATCATGCATCCACATCCTTTTGTCATCTCCACTATGTACCATGGACTTGTGACAGAGCATCTTGATTTCAAAAGAACCGTTCCATCCAAGCTCATCCCACATGTAAGACGCGATGCTTTGATTCTCTCCAGTAAGGAAACAAGCTATGTCGAGAAAAATATGCTGTTGGTCACGGTTTAATTGTTCATAAAGTATATTTAACTTCTTCTGGACTTCACCACGAGTTTCTTTTTCCAACTTTCTCGCTAGAGATTCCCATGCTTGTTTTTCATTCTGAAGCATATACAATTGTGAACCTACAAGCACAAGAGCTAATGGAAGTTTTCGGTAGCGGACACAATTTTTTAGAGAGATCAACGTAGTCATGTTCTGGACAATCCTTAGCAAAGGCGTATCTACAGAAAAGTTTTAGAGCATCACCATCCTCCATCGGTGTGACATAATAAATTTCAGTTCCTTTAGGTACATAGAGAACATCTCTGTGTCTGGTTGTGATAATGATTCTACTCCCTAAACCGAACCAATCGAGACTTCCAGCCAATGCTTCAAGCTGAGACTGCTCATGCACGTCATCCAAAAGGATGAGGATTTTCAAAGTGCTTAATCTTATTTTGAAGGAGTTGATTCCTTCGTCAACCGAGTTGAGTTTTGCTGAGTCCCTTTGGATGATGTCAGAAACCAACTGATTTTGCAAAGCTAGAAGAGCCATCTTGTCAGTAGTGTCTCCAATATTGCCGAGAAAACTGCAACCTTGAAAGAGGTGGCAGATATCATTGTAGAGACACTTTGCGAGGGTTGTCTTACCAACGCCTGGAATGCCGGAGATGACAATCATCCGCACATCACTAGAGTCAGTATCCAACATTCTTCTCAGTTCAGGCAAGTGGTCTTCAATCCCGACTAATTTGTTGGACAAATTGAGCTTAGGCTTTCCCAATTTCTTCAAAACTCTTGAGACCATCATATTTGCAAATTCTCCTTGCCTAGAAAACAGAAAAAGTTTCAGAAAGAAGGAAAGTACATGAAGGTCATGGACACTGTTAACTGGGGATAAAGATCTGAAACTGATGAAACGTGAATGGGACGGAATGGTTAAACGCGCGGTACAAATGCAAGAGTGTATCCCAGTCAATTCAGAGTGACCATTGGCCATGCCCATCGCAACCCTTAACAGACCGTCACTTTTGTATACGGGGGCAATTTGCCGCGAAATCAATTGAATTGAGCATGAGAGTACGACATTATTCCGGACAAAAAAATGAGAAAAGAAAAGAAAACAAAGCAAAACTAGTTACAGATCCTTCTTCAACCTTACCCAGTATATTCGGTCAGTTGCCGCCCTTTCACAGATGTCACTTCTTGGAGGGCATATACCCATTTCTGGATCGTATCCGGATTAACTTTCTCCTTGTGTGCCGCAATTTTATCGACGTACGGACCCTTCCCATCCTTCATTTTCACATCCCACGCCGTGATCAAGAAGTAGATGGGCATGATGATCATTCTTCCCTCTTTGTGCCACTCGACCATCTGAGCCAGCTCTCGAAGGCACCACTTACTCGAGGCATAGTTCTCGGACAGAATCGGAATGCCAATCTTCGACAGCTTGATCGACTCAGGGAGCTGCTTCTTGATAGACTCTCCATCGGAAAGCTCTTCTTCGTCTAAGAAGGTGCGAACCCCGTGATTGACGAGGCTTTTGTGGAGAAAATCGGTGAATTTATATCGGGTGTCGCTTCCTCTGAAGCTCAGGAACACGTCGTAGTTGTTTCCTCTTACCGATGCTGATGATGCTGAGCTCGAACCGCCTTGAGGACCTTCTTTCGCCATTTGCAGCTGAAAAGGAGACCACAGATGCTCGGAAAATTTCCTCGGACAGACTCTTGACAATGCAACGTTCTGGCCTGATTGATTAATGGGGAAGTAGGTGCTCCGACGCAGGCTTCCAAGAACCACTGGCTGTAAACAAGAGACAACGACCGGTGGGTGAGCCAAACCATTTGTCATTTCCACACCTCGGTCGCGGTTTTACTGCCATCCTATTCAATCTTTCGTTAGGCGTTAATTATAAATTTTGACAAGGTACCGTTTGTTAAGCGAAAAATAAACGAATTTGAAATTATAATGCTTATAAAATAAATAAATAAAAATTATTTAGATATTAATTATTATCGATAGTGAAAATATTATTTATTTATTAATTATTTCAAAGTATGATCAAATAGACACATGTAACTTAGAAATAAATTTCTTAAAAGTTAACTGCTCTGAGTATCTAACCGTTGTGGGTTTAAAAAGGCAAAAGGGAAGAAAATCGAGGAAAAAAATTGAGGAAAAAAATTAACGAGAAAGGGGGAGAAATGGCAAAAATTGAGGAGGTGAATTCAAGTGTGAATTTCCGACCAAAATAAAAATAAATTCAAGTGCATCCAAAAGAAACTATTGAAAATCACATGTTCAAGTTTGATTCTCCTTTAATTATCATACTCTAACTAGTTTATTTTTGTGAAAGATAAAGGTAGATTCTTGTCCGGGGATGTGGCCAAATGATATGGTGGATGGACGTCGAGGTCCAAGGTTAGGCAATGACCCACCACATGCTTACTGCTTCTAGTCAATGTTGAATTACAAAGTTAATTATCAATACTCAAGACCCCACACGATAAGATTAGTTTAATTTGGACAGATTCCATCTTGATTGACGGTTCATAAAGTTGTGCTCTCCCATTTTCCGCACTGAAATAAAACGCACAAAGTGAATGAGCTGTAAAGCAGATGGGACACAGAAAATCTGCATCTGTAAGAACCTCCAAAAGTTACTATAGCAAAAAGCAACATGAATTTGGAAAACCCTCATTTGGATTTTTCACAAAATTATTTGTCTTGACAGTGGGGTCGGTGGCCAGAAAGTCCATCACCCCGCACAACATGCGCGGAATAAACTAATATTTTGCCATAGATAATTGTACTACTATTCATCACTATTCAAATTGATAATTGAAATTTCAATATCGATAGAAATTCATATATATCCTGATTAAAAGGCCAACATCAGCCCTTAGACAAGTTGATAATTTATTAATTTGTATGGACTTTAAATTCTGATAATGATGATAACTTATTAACGAGTGATATGATAAATAAGTTATCGATGACAATTTTTTACTAACAAGATTAAAAAATTATCAGCAACCTTAAAATTCTTCCAACACTGAAATTTTCCATTTTGGATCTCACAACACCCTAGAATTTTGCGATTTGAATAATTACTTGGATTGTTTGTCACGCCAATGGGAATATAACCCATAATATAAATTGTGTAGTGCAAGGCACACTAAAGGTATACCAACTAGGGGTGGGCATAGTTTTAGGGTAGAATCTAGAACTTGAGAATCGAATAGGTAGAAACCTGTAGGTTCCAGGTTTTAAGGTATGCGAGGGTAGGTGGTTCCACGTTTCAAAAATTGAGGAACTTGTTTTGACGGGTGGGTTCAGGGTTCTTGGAGAAACCTGAACCTATAAGAACTTGGAACTTGGAACTTGGAACTGGAACATAGAACCTAAAACAAGTTTTAATATTTTTCTTGATCCATGTCTTCGTGCGATCTTCCGATATTCTATGTTATTCAATGATAAATGTTTAATATAGAAGCACTAGTTTGAGTTTCCATTTTATAGTTAAAATTTTTACTTTATTAATGTTCATATTTTTCGTATATCTAAATATAAGTTATAATTAGTAAATTGTAATCTTTCAAATAATAACATAAGTGGGATTTGGGTAGACCTTGGAACCTATAACATGATAGATTCCAGGGTTCTAGAGTATGCAAGGTAAGTTTCAGGTTCCAAAAAATAAACAACTTGTTCCACGGGTAGGTTCCAAGTTTGAGATGGAACCTATATGGAATTTAGAACCGATCACCTCTACTTTTATGTAGTTGAATTCCTTGCCAAGAATTCCTTTTATTCAGTTGATAGTTTTGTTTATTTTGTATTCTCTTTGATGAATGACAAGCTTATTTATTATTATTGCGTTCATTTTCATTTTGTTTAACTATAAAAAAAGAAAAAAAAAAGAACCTATTGGACCCTAGAATTGACCCTAGAACTTGTGACTGGGTAGGTTTCAGGTTCCAAGTTCTGACGGGTAGGTTCCAGGTTCCAAAAATAAGGAACTTTGTCTTAGAGTAGATTCCAGGTTCTAAGGGGAATCTGTAAGCAACCTGGAACCGCTCATCTTTAATACCAACTACTTAGAATGGGTCCTAACCTAGATGCTATGCCTCAATTCCTGCCATGCGGTCTTATACTGGATACACTGTTGCCAGCTCTATCGGCAGGGTTATCAATTTCTAGTGACAATGCTTGGATGGTGGATAAGGTTGCCCCCGGAGAACAAGGCATCATAGACAAAGCCACGTTTTTACGTGCATGGTTACACCTGGATTTTGCTGAAATTCGACGTGGAGAGAGCACGCATGGAATATCTACGTTATGCTAATTTCGGTCGATATTACCACGGAGACCGCCTTCTCTACCATGGAGGATTATGGCAAAGAAGAACGAGAAGCACAGTGCGCCACTGCATTGCATAGAGGACTCTGCATGGCCTGCTGCCTCCTGAAACCAGTAATCTTTCCTATGGCATGACTAGTTACAGGGAGCCTTCAGAGATTGCAGACCAAGCCGAGCGGCATGCTGAGTTTGCAAGGTGAGCACACTAATTCTCTTACTCAGATGGTTTTCCTTCGAAGTGCCGTCGCTTGTGAGAGCGTTTTCTTTGTTTCAATAGACTGCGTTTCACGTTTTCAGCAAATACAAGTAACTAGGAATAAAACTCCAAACCTGTGTTTTTTGCTAGGATGGAAAAATTCAATACATGAAGATTCAAATAAGAGAAAGTTAAAAGTGTCAGCCTATTTAGGGGCCAATCGGCCTTTAATATCCGCATGCAATTCATTCCACTCTACATTGATTTTGCCAATCGTTTCCTGAGCTTGATTTCTCTTCTTTTCCATGCTTGGATTCTCGCTCTTCATACTTAAGGACCTGCTTGAACTTATTCTTCAGTTCCTTAACTTTCTCTGACCGCTCAACACTGATTTCAATTTTATAGAACTGGGAACCAGACAGCTGCTTTTAAGAACCGCCCAAAATTGGCCGATTCAGTCCGGTCCAGGTAATTCCCATTGCACACCCCTGCATGGAACAACAAGAAGAGAGGAAACAAACAGCAAAAATTTATAGACAAAAAGAGGGGGAAGCTACTATTTGATTCGGCGGCAGTGGCGAAGACATTTGCTTCAAGGGCATCCTTTGGCGGCACCCACAAGATAAAGACTTGTCACTCGTGGACCTGATTTTGAGTTACGGTAACGGTTGGGCTTTTCGGTTTGATCTAATTTAGCCCCAATTTATCAATTTTGGGTAGAAAGGCCAAACGATGCCATTTCTACACACTTTTGATGATATCAGTGCCTCAGTAAGTCACATCAAGTGAAATTAAATTCATGCCACATCGAATGTTTTGATAATGGAAATCATTGATGTCACTTAAGTGAATGTTTTTTAAAAGTTATAAAATTTAAGTGATTAGTTAAATAGTTATGATACCAAAATGAGTGTTGTACGAAAGTTATGGAACTATTAGTATTCTTTTCCCATGTAACTAAGCAATAAAAAAAGTGTGAATACTACTTTCTCATTTTTTTAATAAGAAGCACTATTTATTTGAAATCAATAACTACCAATACTTAGGCTACCATGTAGCAAATGGTAAAACTAGAAGGAGGTGAACATCCCTTAATAACAAGGCTCTCCTTTGCTGGGGAGGCAAGCATTAAATTCCTTCAGACAATTGAAGGAGTGTGGTTCTTTCTTAGAGATCTAAATCTAAACGTGAAGCGCATGGTTCTTCAATTCAACTTATGCGGCCACGTTATTTTCCCCGGGCGGCAGCTTTTGTAACCATGCCCATAGCTCTACAAATAGCGTTTTACGTGGAGCTTGGGGGGTAAGCAACGGAACCAGAGTGTGAGCTTTAGAAAAAGAGAGGAAGAGAGTTGGCTTCGCGAGAGAAATGAATAAACATAGGGTTAAAGAGTTTGTCTTAGGATGAGGTAGGCTGAGTGTTCTGTTTATGGAGTGAGGAAATAAATTGTAATAGTTGTGGGACATAACATTTTATTTGTGTGTTATATTTGTATCGCATTTTGATATAAGTGTGTCTCGAGTTGTCTAATTCAATTTTCTCATGTTACCACCGTGATGCTTTTGCCCCCAACACTAGAACCAAGAACAAGTAGTCCCCCAAATTTGTGGGGGATTGTTTAGAGAGTTTTTAATGGAAAATTATCCCATATAAGAAAAAGTAGAAACCAATAAATGAGCTTAAATATATATATATATATATATATATATATATATATATTTGTTCGTTTTACTCTAATCCTACTCTAACACTCACTCTCAGACTTTTGCCCTGCCTCCTTGCAGGGCGTGGGAGTCGAAACTCACTCTTGAAATGAAATCGTCCACACCCCAATCTCTCCTGAGAAGGTGGGGATTTGAACCCCCCACCTCCCCCTTCCAAGATGGAAGGGTGGCCCGCTGAGGTTAAATGAGCTTAAATATGAGAGTGCTAGAGTATATGATATTTAATGACCACGTGCTTTGATCAAGTGGACCTAATGAAACTTGAAATATGTCCAATGAAACTTGGAATTTGTCTTTTGAAAGTTAATTGCTCTGTATATCCGATGGCCATGTGTTAAAAAAAGGGCAAAAGGGAAGAAATTAAGGGAACAAAGGATGATAAGAAAAAAATGGAGCAATGGCAAAATGTGAGCAGGTGAATTCAAGTGCGACTTTAATCCAAAGAAGAAAAAGGTGAAAAATTCAAGTCTGACTCTCCTTTATATTTATACTCTCACTACACCCTCTCATACACTTTGAAAACACTCCTTTAATATATTTTTGATGATAATATTGGTAGATTCTTGGACCTGAGCATGTCCTTAAAAGGTTTAAGGAGGAAACAGGCGGAGAACCACCCTTGGGTGGGAGACCCTACGCTGTCCTCCGTATTCCCTCTCCGTCGAGAAGAAAAACATTGACAGGGAATTAGGGGGACTCACGGTGGTGAAGGTAGACACCACGTTAGGACTTCGGTTCTGGCTACCACTGGGTAGGCAGGTATAGTAGCCTCCCGCGCCTGGGGTGAGTGAGGGTGGGTTGTTAGAGGATGTGGCCAAATGATACAATGTTGTATGGAGGTTGAGGTCCAAGGGCAGGCAATGACATAGTAGGTGCTTACTGCTCCAAGTCTATGAATTACTAGTTCATTACAATACTCAATAGACCAAATGAGAAGATTATTTAATTAAAGATTCCTTGTTTATTACCATATTTGAAAACAGTCTTGTAGTATATTTTGTTGAAGATATAGATAGATTCTCGGTAGAGGATGCAGGTGAATCATTAGTATTGGATCCAGGTTGAGGTTTGTCGGAAATAGATTTATGAAAAAACGAACCGATACTTGAATAATCAAATACTGAAAATGAACACGGAAACATGCCCGGGAAATATGTAATACCGATTGAAAGATATATCATAGAAATGGATATACCTTATTTGCCACAGATTAAAAACTATTGCAGTCTGAGAAGAATTAATCGAGGCCCTGAGATTCCGTTTGTTAAGAGAGAAAACACTGCTGTCTAAGGAGAGAAAAAATACGTTATGTTTTTTCTTCACAATATTTAATTAAGTGTTCTCCTTTTTCATATTCATACAACAGTAACTGTACTCTCTCTTATGGCCCTTCATTTACGGGCCGAGTTTTGGCCCAACATGGGCGGACTAGCTTGACTTAGCCCACCAAATAAAAAACACATCATCTTACACTCGTACATGGTGAGCCGAATAGAACTCTTTCTTTACCTCTCTATAACATCCGTATTAGTAAATAATCCATGCGACCAACATACTTCGAGAGCTCGTTACCATACATCTGTTAGGAATATCTAGTAGCTCATAATGGGCATCACATTTTTTAGTAGATATAGTATGCAGTATCCTAAATTGATAAATCATATTTACATCTCTCTTAATCTCTTTTTAATAATGATATATTGTAGTCACAATTATGATTACCTCAAAACAATCATAATTGGTCGACTAGTGAATACACAACTAAAATATGATTCTCTAAACTCGATCTTCCTCTTTTTTTTTAAACTCTCAATTTTAGTTTAATGTGCTTTTTTAGAAATGTCTCATTAGATCAAATCAATTCATGATCATTGGCAACATTCTAGGATAACAAACATTGATAGAAATCTTGAGAATAAGTATGAGTTATGAGAGTGCTTAATTGAGGAACTCTTTTTTTCAAAAGTCTCACACGGCATAAAAGTTAAGATCAAAACTTTTGTAATTTTTATTAGTCGTTTTTTCATGCCTCGAATCTCAAGCGCGCGCACATCCCTCGGTGGTCGATAAAATTGCGACGTTCTCAAGATGCGTCGCCGACCCATTCATTTTATGCACATGCGGAAGCAAATTAAACAATCCCCTGACAACAACAAACATGGGATAGAAAAACGGGACAACTAATTTCACAAACACACTTTATAACAAACTAGATAAGCTTGCAAGGTTATATACAAAAGTCAAGGCCCCAAAAATGACTATCTAGCTAACCCTACCCCAGACCCTTCTACTTGGGATCTGGGTCTATCACGACACCGTTAGGGATGTCGAGGTCTAGCAGGTCAGCTACCTCCTCTACTGCAGGCTCTTGCTCATCCTCGAGCAACTGGTTCTCCTCGATATTAGCTATAATATCGGTGTGCGCGACAGGGTCGAGTACCACCTCACCCTCATCCTCAACGGCGGGTACGTCGAAACCATTCACGGGACCTTCCCATTCCCCGTTAGGCTTGTGATGAAACCACGCCTTGAATCAATAAGGTCCCAACTGTGGTAGGCCCTCATCGACTAAGATCATGGTCACGATGAACTCACGGGTCCAGGGATTCCCGGGGATAGGGAAGATGGTACTATGTTTGCTATACCCTCGTGGCTACCTAAAATGAACTGGATGAACTTCCATCTAGGGATCTATAAAAATTGTAAACCATGACGGGGGAGACAATGTCTCAGCGAGTTCATGCCCTAAACCCCGATTAGGAAGGTAATACACCTAGAGGTAGCCTAATCACACATCACAAAAGACTTACCTCGCCTTAGCACCTCCCTGCATGTCAGTACGACCCATATAACATTTATAAATGCAGTAGATGCAATCAATAACTGGAACGCCTCACTTTCAAATCAATCAATCACAAGAGTCCTGATTATAAGGCCAAATCGTTATGACACGTCCCATTCTGTGCCATACAATTTTGTCCCATAATCAGGCGCACTTATATCTCACTCAGACAAGTGTTCCAATTAATTACGGCCCCATAGGCATGGCTAACTCAACAGTCGACAGTTTTCCAGCATAGCCGGGCGTCGTCTCATCCCATCGAGCACGACAATGTCTACCTCTAGACGGCATTCCCAAAGGAGCATAAGCTCAGCCTCTATTGCGACCGACATCCGTTGACAAGGGTATTCCATATAGGAGCATCGCCCACCCGACTCTCATCGCGTGACGAGTTCACATAACCATCACATGCACATCGAATCCCGGCCAAGGATATTGTGCTTTGCACTCAAATATCTCAATTTAAATAATGAACTTGGCCTATTTTCTTCATATTAAAAACATCTGGTAAAATAATCGTGTGTGGGTAAACAATCGATTTGACCATAAAAAGTGATATCCTCTTTTTTTAAAATCCCACAATTTTATATAGTACCTAAAAATATTTTGGTGTCAAAAACCGACACCCGGTATATTATAATTAAATACCAAAATTTCATATTTTTGAAATAATAAATCAAAATCAACAATCAGCATTCAATTGCATAAATTAACACTCAATTGCACAAACCAACTGCACCACGACAATCGGCACGAAATTCTGACGACCGGCTATCCCGGTATAATTTCTGGAAAATAATAAATAATTAAATAAATTACAAAAATAATTAAATAAATGCAAAATAATTAAATAAATCATTAATTAAACTTTATACACTAATCTAACCACCTAATTGAACTAATTAAATTACTCTAACCAACCTAGCTATATCTAATCTAATTAAACTAGCTAATTGAACTAACTAACCACCTAATTAGCCTATCTAATTAATCTAATTAGCTAACCAAGCTAAATAAATATACTAATCTCACTTAGACTAATCAAAACCTCTCATAAGCATAATTAACTCACTGGATTAGCGAGCCGATGAGTTCACGGTGACGGCGATGCGGAGGCGAGCAAGACTTGGGCCTACGGCGATGCCAAGGGAGATCCGGAAAGGCCCGGAAAAGGTCCACGAAGCCTCAGCACTAAGCTGGAAATTTGGTTCTGTGGCTGAACTGAAGAGGCTGGTCGGGCGGCTTGGCTGGTGCGAGAACGGAACGGCGAGACCAGGCAGCGATGGCAGGGGCAGACGGCGGTGGCTTGGGCGGCTGCAATGGCGGACGGTGGTAGCCAAGCGGACGGCGACGAGCGGACAGCTAGGTGTGTGGCTAGGGACGCGAACGGGAGGCGGTGCAGGCGGGTGGACGCACGGGCTTAGGACGGCTCACGGGCGTGCGGACGGTGACACCGGTGGCTGCTGTGGCTTTGGTGGGCTCGAACGGTTGGCTTGGCTGGTTCCCTTGCTCTGGAAATGGAGATTTCTGCTAGGATGGAGAAGAAGAAGCTGAGGAAGAAGAAGATAGGGCTGCTGTTGGTTGGAGGGGGACAAGAGGCCAATAAGTCAAGCCAAAATATCACAAAACCTCAAATGCAAGGCCCCACTAGTCCTCAGCCTCATCCAGTAGCCCTTTCCCCTCCAAGACTTCTCCAACAAGCCTCAAATGATGCCCCAAATGTTGCAGCCCCCCATGGCCTACGAATTTCAAGTCTTTCCCTCCCAAATCAATTAAATTTCACTTCAATTGGCCTCAAATTGATGGCCAAATTGCCAAGAAGGAAGCCCACACCACTTTCCACAATTTCCCTCGCCAATTGATCCATCTTGAACGCCAAAAATTCACACAAAAACGGCCCTCTGAATTTCCCGGTCCAAAATCATCCAATTTTGAATTTTCGCCAAAAATCCGGACTTGCCGAAAATTCTTCGAAGGATGAGTTGACATTCATAAAATAAATCGTGACATGCCAGAACTTTCGATTCTTGAAACCGAGTTCAATTTCGTGGTTAATTTCAACATGACGCGATTTTAGTGTGACCTAACCTACCGGATAGCTTTTAGGATTTTTTAGCACAATTGACCCGTGGTCGATTATTTTCGATCCACATTGTGCATCTCCGACTTATAGGCAACTCTTGATTGTCATAAAAATCTCAAGGTTTCAAATACAGACACAGGGTATAGAAACGACAGAAAAATCGGTTTAGTGCCGTTCGACATGAATTTTGTATAATTAGGTGGAATCACTCACACTTTAATTACATGCCTCTGTCAAATCGACCTATCTCCGGTCTCTAATCGATTTTGACGGTGCCGTATTGACCCTTGCAGATTAGCACGGTCGAGCAGTCGATTTCTGATCGAATTCTTAAGTCTGTCGCGTTTAGATTCCTTAATGGCTTCACCTGATAGATTAGTTATCTCGTGAGTGATCAGCTCAGAGAAAAAGACTATAGGCGTGTCGATGAAAAGCCCAATTCATTTAATCGAAACAAGGTCGAAAAATCAGGATGTCACAACTCTTCCCCTCTTATAAAAATTTTGTCCTTGAAATTTAAACCATTACAAGTCTCAAACAAAAAGGTGCGGGTATTAACGTCTCATCGAGTCTTCACTTTCCCGAGGTTGCTCCTTCGTCTCGTGGTGTTACTAGACCACTTTGACTAACGAGATCGTTTTGGTGCGCAGAACTTGTTCCTTCTGATCTACAATCTGAACTGGTCTCTCCACGTAAGACATTATGTCGTCCACGTCTAATTCTTCAAAATTTAGCACATGGGTCGGGTCAGGTTCGTACTTTCTCAACATCGACACATAGAAGACATCATGCACTTGTGCTAGTCTCGGCAGCAATGCAAGACGATATGCCAGAGTCCCTATTCTCTCTAGAATCTCAAAGGGACTGACATACCTCGGACTCAGCTTCCCTTTCTTACCGAAGTGCGAAGTACCCCTCATCGGTGACACCTTCAGAAAGACATGCTCACCAACTTAGAATTCCAATGGTCTTCGACGCTTATCCGCATAACTTTTCTAGCAACTCTAAGTGGTATTCAGTCTTTCTCGAATGACTACAACTGTATCCATTGACTGTTGAACTAACTTTGGGCCGGTAATCTTCCGCTCTCCGACTTCATCCCAACAAATTGGAGTTCTACACGCTCTGCCATAGAATGCTTCAAACGGTACTATCTGAATACTCTGCTGATGACTGTTGTTGTAAGCGAACTCAATTAGATGAAGCTATTCCTCCCAGCTTCCTTTGAAGTCTAGCACACAAGCTCGCAACATGTCCTCGAGGGTTTGAATCATTCTCTCAGACTGGCCATCTGTTTGTGGATGATAAGCCGTACTGTACTATAGCTTTGTTCCCAAAGCAGTCTATAAACTTTTCGAGAAGGCGGCTGTAAACTTTGAGTCTCAGTCAGATGTAATCGTCACTGGTAGTCCATGTAGACGAATTATCTGATGCACATACAATTCTGCATATCTGTCCAATGCAAAGTCCTTTCGTATGACGATGAAATGAGCAGACTTCGTCAATCTGTCAACCATAACCCAAATAAAATCATTACCAATTTGACTCCTTGGTAAGCCCATTACAAAGTTCATTGTGATGTGTTCCCATTTCCATTTAGGAATCTCGAGAGGTTGCAGAAGTCCTCCCGGCTTACAATGTTGTGCTTTCACTTGTTGACATGTAAACACTTGGCGACATGCTTGGCAATGTCCGCCTTCATACCGGTCCACCAATAGTGTTGATGCGGATTCTGATATATCTTCGTATTGCCTGGATGAATGCTGTAACTGCTATGATGAGCTTCTGACAAAATCTCTTCCTTAAGCTCTGTATCATCAGGTACAAACAATTGTCCATGAAACTTCAGTATTCCGTCTTCAGAAATGTGAAAGTCAACCTTTCTCTTTTATGCATCTTCTTGCAGGATCTTCTGGATCTCTGGGTTTGTCAATTGTAACGTCTTGATCCATATCTGCACCTCCGGTTCAATTCTGAGGGTGGCCATAAGATTTGAAAGGTGGCCCACCTTAAACTTGAAAATCGAATCTCGAGCTCCTTCGAGTAAAATCCACTATTGGATCACCATCTGTGCAATTGAAGACTTCCTGCTCAATGCATCGGTAACCTTATTAGTTTTTCTAGGATGGTACAGAATGTCACAATCATAATTTTTGAGAAGTTCCATCCAGCGATGCTGTCTCATATTCAACTCCTTCTGAGAGAATAAGTACTTGAGACTTTGATGGTCTGTAAAGATCTGAAATCTTTCTCCACACAAGTAATGTCTCAAAATCTTCAGAGCGAAAATAATCACTGCGAGTTCTAAGTCATGCGTCGGGTAATTCAACTCATGAGGTCTCAACTGACGGGACGCGTATGCAATGACTTTGCCATGCTGCATTAACACGCAACCCAGTCCTCTAAACAATACATTATTGTAGATCTCGTATCCTCTAGGACCAGATGGAATTGTCAGCACTGGTGCGGTAGTCAGCTTATGCTTAAGTTCTTGGAAACTACACTCGCATTTATCTGTCCACACAAAATTTTCTTCCTTCTTCAACAGTTGAGTCAAAGGCAAGGCTATTGCTGAGAATCCTTCCACAAATTGTCTGTAATAACCTACCAAACCCAAGAAACTTTTGATCTCTGTCACTATCGTTGGTCTTGGCCGGTTGATAACTGCTTCAATCTTGGTCGGGTCCACTGAAATTCATTCACCTGAAATCACGTGACCTAGGAATGCCACACGAGTTAACCAAAACTCACATTTATTGAACTTGGCGTACAGTCCATGATCTCGCAGAGTCTGAAGCACTGTCCTCAACTGTTTTTCGTGCTCGTCGGGACTTCTCGAGTACACCAGGATATCGTCAATGAAAACGATCACGAACTGATCAAAATACTTCTTAAACACTCGGTTCATCAAATCCATGAAAGCAGCTGGGGCGTTGGTTAAACCAAATGGTATTACGGTAAACTCATGATGACCGTAACGTATAAGAAACGCCATCTTCAGTATGTCTTCCTTTCTGATCCTCAGCTGATGATACCCTGTCCTCGGGTCGATTTTAGAAAATATTGACGCTCCCTACAACTGGTCAAACAAGTCGTCAATCCTCGGCAGTGGGTATTTATTCTTGATCGTCACCTAGTTGAGTTGCCGATAGTCGATACAAAGACGCAACGAACCATCTTTCATTTTCACGAACAAAATTGATGCTCCCCAATGTGAGGCACCGGGACGTATGAATCCCTTATCTGACAACTCCTACATTTGCACCTTTAGTTCTTTCAATTCTGACAATACCATGTGGTAAGGAGCCTTAGAGATTGGCTCCGTCCTGGGGCCCAACTCAATTATAAACTCAATCTCCCTTTCTGGGGGCAAACCTGGTAACTCCTTCAGAAACACGTCTAGAAACTCTTATACCACTACAATATCTTCCATCTTCGACTCCCCAACTGTCGTATCCACGACAGTCGCCAAGTAACCTTGACAACCCCCGACTAACAAACGGGTTGCCTCAAGCGACGAGATTAAGGTAATCGAGGGTCCTCCTCGACTCCCAATAAACTCGAAACTTTTACCTGCTAACGGGTTAAACTGAATCGCTTTATGATAGCAGTCCATCTTAGCTCTTTGCTTGGCGAGCCAGTCTATGCCAATTATCACATCAAAATCATACATGGTTAGGACTATCAAATCTATCCTTTCATCTCGCTCACCAATAACTAACTTTGCAGACAAGACAGCCTACTGTAGACAACACCTTATCCTTTAACGAGGTAGATACGACTGACCCCAACAATTCAAGATTCAACCCTACCAACTTAACGAATTGCTCAGCTATAAATGAATGAGTAGCGCCATGATCAAATAAGGCATAAGTAGCATGGTCGTTCAGCGAGACCGTACTTGTGACCACATCAGGTGAGTCCTCGGCCTATCGTCGAGTGACAACATAAACCCTTCCTTGAGCTGGCGACCAGTTCAATCCACCCTATGATGCATTCGAAGGCGCGTATCCCCTGTTCTTACCCACCAGTGGCGGCAGCGGCAATTGCTGTGGTCCCATCTGCCTTTGGGGACAGTTTCTGGCCAGGTGACCCTGTTGGCCATACTCAAAGCAAGCACCCAGCCTAGAATGGCACGGGGCTGATCCGTGTCGCCTTCCGCAGAAGCGACACACGCCATTCTGGCTTGGCGTTAACTTGCCTATCCTACCTTTCCTCCCGACATCGGTTTCTTCCTAAACCAACTACCATCTCTGCTCGAGCTGAACTACGACCCAGATGCGGTGGCTTGTTCGTTCAGGTTCATTTCTATCAAATGGGCCCACTCATACAGGTCATTGTAGTCTTTTAGGTTGAATGGTATCAGCGGGTCCTTCAGCTCTAGTCGGAGGCCATTCCTGTCACGTCCTGAACCCCAAGCACGCAACAACCCCTTCCCTTGGTAGATAGAAAACGACGTCCCAAGACTCGTCGATGACCATTCATTTTAATCTTTCATTATGCGCAAGCAGAAAATGAATCATCCCCTAATCAAATAGACAATCAAGCAATCAAACAGGGATAGAGAGATGAACAGCAAAACAACAACAACTACTAGAACATACATTTTCATTGGATTAACCAACAGAGGATCGTTTCCAATTTACAAGCCCACCAGAGGGGCCGATCCATCCTCTAAGCTAGACCAAAAATAAACTAGGCTAGACTAATCCAACCATACAAAATGAACCCTCGGGTTCGACACCCTTATCACTTGGACCCATCGGACTCAGGCTCTATCGGGTCGTAATCGAAGGCTTTTGGGTTGATCTCTAGTGAAGAGGAGGTAGGATTCTCCACTGCACATTCAGGAGGGTCTAACTCCATGGGATCTAAGTTGGCGTCTTCGGGGCCCTTATCGGGCGGCCCGTCAAAACCTCACAGAGGACCGATCAGCATATCTTCCTCCTAGATGAACCACGCCAGGAACCGATGGGGTATCCATTGCCTTGGTCCCTCATCCACCCAGATGGTGGAGAGATACTTCTCGTAAAGATGCACCCGACCCGGAAAGCGGTGTCACGTCATGATGGTCTCCTAGTCCTTAGGGATCCCGAATCGCACTAGCAGGTGCGCTATTCTAAGGACCTGAAAGTGGTTACACAATAACCAGTGAGATAAAATCTCAGTGAGTCCTCCCTTTAAGCTCCGGTTAGTACACCAACTCAACTCAGGGTATCTCTCCAGAACCACCCCACAAGCAACCCACGACCAACAACCAAAAACCGACAAATAACAATAGCCAGGGCCAACCAACAATAATATAGTCGGTTCACATGCAACCTTACCCGGTATGCCATACCCTGCACATTATATCTCAGCACAATACACGCAATGCACATGCCATTAGATGATGCAGTTCATCAATCACATACGAGTTGCGTCACAAGCGATCTCATCTAGCCATTGCCACACCCTGCACATTATCGATTCATGCATGCGTGCCATAAACAATGTGATTAGCTCATGCATAATCGGAACCAATGATGCCATGTTTCTTATACGCTCTTGCATCCACACGTGTTCCGGTTATTATTACCCCTCAGGCTCGACCGAACCCTCGCCGATGTTTTCTGGCATAACCAGGCATCGCCCTCCCTCGCGAGGCACGGCGACGTCGAGGGCTCTCTCCCAAGATGATATTTCCGAAGGAGCATGGGCTCGGCCTCTACCGTGACTCCGCATCCGGACTCCCCACTGGGTATTTCGATAAATCGGACTATCACCCCCCAAATTACTGTCGAGGCAGCGGGTTCAACTTAGTGATCATGCAAGCATACCACCACAACCAACTTTTTATCTTTGAACATTAGTCAATGCACACATGCTTGCATATACAACCTCAAATCATTTTCTCATGAAAGCGGTCCATTTCGGTGTCCCTCAGATAAATCATTTTCCCATTTTTGTGGAAACCATACTATTCATGTGGATGTCCATGCAATGATACATCCAATTCACCTCATAAGATCAAAACACATGAAATTAGACCATTTTTCACTTTTGGATGAATAGTGTTCGTGAACAGTGCGCGTGAATAGTACCTCATAAACAGTGCACGCGAATAGTTATTTGTGAACATTGCACTATGAATAGTGTCATTTTCGAATTAAATTCAGAAATTAAACAAAACATTAATTAAAACAAACAATCAATTAATCAAGGCAAAACATGCTTAATAACACATAAACCACAATTAAGTAACATTAAGCAAAATAAAGCAAGATTAAGCTAAGCTAATCTTAACCATCTATCTAACCACCTATCTTATGGCTAATACAACTTAATTAAACCCCATAAACTAGGATTAGCCCTAACTAAACTAACCCTAAACAAGTTTAGGCACTAAATGAAGGTTTAGGGGATAAACTCACTTGTTAAGAGGGCCGGAGACATGGACATGGCGGCAGTGACGGCGACAAAGGCGACTCACGGGGACCTTAACCATAGCGATCCAAGGCAGTCTCGAGGCTGAAATAGCAACAACTAACTCAGACTTCCTATGCAACACTGGAAAACTAGATTGCCGGAGGAGGAAAGGAGCTGAACGGGCTAGCCGGAAATTCGGCGAGCTACTGGTCGGCGACCGGCAGCACCTGTGGGTCAAGGGGGACTGGTTGGTGGCTGGGTTGGGCGGAGATTGGGTCGAAATGGAAGGAAAATGATTGAAATGGGGTAGACAGGTGGACAGGTGAGTGGCTGCTTCTGGCCGACTAGCGGGTTAGCCGGCGGCTCCGACCAGCGAACGGCCGTCGTGGTCCGTATGGTTTGGACCTCCTAGACACGGTGGTGGGTGGCACAGGCAGTGATTCGCATAGGAAGGCAATGAACAACTCAAATTTTTGGAGGAAGGTCTGAAGGAGAAGGAGAAGGAAGGAAGAGAAACAAGGGGAGAGAGAGGTCCGGTCGTGAAGGGCTGAAAGAGGGGGAGAGAGAGTGATGTGAGGGTTGGCTGTCAAGCCTCATTAAGTCCATTAAAGGCTTGCTTCAACTCCCCATGCAAGATGACATCATCTTCTCTCTATTCTTTTGACTTATCCACAAAATATCTAGGGGCAAAATGGTCATTTCCACCTTGCACATTTCCCAATCTGCCCTTGGGCTAAAATGAAGGGCGGGCCTAAGAAACGGGCTAGGAAATGAATAAGAATGGGCTCAGGAATTGATTGGGCTTGAAATGGCTCAAGGTTAGACACTGGGCTCGGAAGGTAAATTGATCGGTTGGGTCCAACGGGCTCACTTACTTGTCTCGGTCTACCATGGTGGCTACCCCACCTTGGGCATGAGCCCCACACTAGCTTGGCCCGGCCCACGTCCTCATAGGCTCACTTTCTCGGTTCGTAAATCCATTTTCGAAAGACTCGGCTTAACTGGCACTGTCGACTGTCGAAGTAGCATCTTTCAAAAGTCCGTTTTGGACGTTCCCGAAACCACGTTGAAGACATGTCAATTTCGTCTAAATCCTATTTTGGTACTACTTAGACTGACAGGCGGCTTCGAGGATTCACGAGTAATCGACTCATGCCAAACCACATTGAAGACATCTCGACACATGGACGTCCTTGACTACATGAAATTGTAGAGGATAGATTCTTATTTCAAAGTACACGGTTACCAAGAATCGACATAGGGTTCTGCGGGCTCGATAATAGTAAACAAAATCATATGTTGTCCCATTATTCCATTATCGACTTCTATCCGAAGTCGGCCTTCCTATCTACAGGATCGTCCTCACACAAGTCTCACGGTTAAGTTGTTTTACCAGGTCAAGTTCTTTAGTCACACGAGTTTTTTCCTCATTAACCTTTCTCCTCAAGGTCAGTATCTCTAGAGTGATCAATTCCGAGTGAGATCAACTAACAATGCATTGACGAAATTCACTTTCATTCATCCCTCAAAAGCGCTCGAATTTCAAGACGTCACAATTCGTCCCCCTTACAAAAATTGCGTCTTCGAAATTTGCAATTATAGGTAAATTCTCAAAAAGATGGGGGTGCTATTGCTTCATTGCTTCCTCACTTTCCCATGTAGCTTCATCTATCCCGTGATGTTGCTAGATCACCTTAACTAAGGTGATAGTCTTGTTTCGAAGCACTTGCTCTTTACATTCCTCTATTCGTATTGGCATCTCCATGTACGACCCTCTGTCGTCTACGTCCAGTTCTTCAAAGTTTAATACGTGAGTTGGGTTTAGTTCATATTTTCTCAACATGGACACGTGGAAAACATCATGTACTTGTGTAAGCTTCGGTGGCAATGCAAGACGATATGCCAAAACCCCAATCCTTTCCAAAATTTCAAAGGGTCCAACGTACCTCGGACTTAACTTTCCTTTCTTGCCGAACCTATAAGTACCCCTCATTGGTGATACTTTAAAAAACACATGATCGCCCACCTTAAACTCCAACGGCCTACGACGTTTGTCTGCATAGCTCTTCTGACGACTCTGAGTGGTCTTTAGTCTGTCTCGGATAATCTGAACTGCATTCAAAGATTGCTGTACTAACTCTGGCCCCGTGATTTTTCGCTCACCAACCTTATCCCAACAAAGCCAACTTTTGCAGGGTCTCCCATAGAAAGCCTCAAATGGTGCCATTTTAATGCTCTGCTGATAGCTGTTGTTGTAGGTAAACTCAACCAAGTGAAGCTGCTCTTCCCAACTGCCTTTAAAATTTATAACACAGGCTCGTAACATGTCCTTAAGAGTTTGGATCGTCCTTTTTGATTGACCGTCTGTCCACGGATGGTACGCCGTACTATACTGCAGTTTTGTCCCCAAAAAGGATTGCAAACTTTTCCAGAAAGTTGCCATAAACTTAGGATCACGATCAGACGTGATGGTCACTGGTACTCCATGAATGCGTACAATCTAACGCACGTACGACTCTGCATACTTATCTAACGTGAAATCCTTCCATATGACAATAAAGTGAGCTGACTTTGTTAATTTGTCAACCACCACCCAAATTGAGTCATTTCCTTGCTGACTCCTTGGCAACCCCATCACAAAATCCATAGTAATGTGTTCCCACTTCCATTCGGGAATCTCAAGAGGTTGCAACAGTCCACTAGGCTTACAATGCTAAGCCTTTACTTGCTAGCACGTCAAACACTTAGCCACGTGCTTTGCAATGTCCAACTTCATACCATTCCAGCAAAAGTGCTGCTTCAGATTCTGATACATTTTCATGCTGCCAGGGTGGATGCTATAGTTACTACAATGAACTTCCGACAAGATTGCTTCCTTAAGTTATGCATCATTTGGAACGCATAATTGTCCTCGAAACCTCAATGTCCCATCCTCTAACACTTGAAAGTTTGCTTTTCTCTTTGCCTAATCCATCTGCAGGATCTTAAGAACTTCAGGATTCGTCGCTTGGGCACTTTTTATCCTACTTTGCACCTTGGGCTCCACCTTGAGAGTGGCCATTAGACTAGCAAGATGGCCGACCTCAATTTTGAAATCTGAGTCCCTGACTCCCTCCAAAAGAATCCATTCCTGTACCATTATTTGAGGCATTGTCGACTTTCGACTGAGCGCATCCGCCACTTTATTTGCTTTCCTCGAATGATACAGAATCTCACAATCATAGTCCTTAAGAAGTTCCATCCATCGCCGTTGCCTCATGTTCAACTCTTTCTAAGAGAACAAATACTTCAAACTCTGATGATTCGTAAAAATTGGAAACATTTCCCCACACAAGTAATGTCTCCAAGTCTTAAGTGCAAAGATGATCGCCGCTAATTCCAAATCATGCGTTGGATAGTTAAGCTCGCCTTAACTGTCGGGATGTGTATGCAACCACCTTGCCATGTTGCATTAACACGCAGCCTAGTCCTTTATATGACACGTCGCTATAGATTTTGTACCCACCAAGACCAGACGGTATTGTTAAGACATGTGCGGTAGTCAATTTACCCTTGAGCTCTTGATTCCATCCAGTTAAACTTCTCTTCCTTCTTTAGCAATCTCGTCAAAGGCATGGCTATCGCAGAGAACTTCTCTACGAAATGTCTATAATACCCAGTCAATCCCAAGGAACTTCGAATTTCTATTACCATTGTAAGACTCGGCCAATTCATGACCGCTTCGATCTTAGTCGGGTCAATGGAGATCCCTTCACTTGAAATTACATGCCCTAAAAATGCCACGCGAGATAACTAAAACTCGCACTTGCTGAACTTAGTGTAAAGCTCATGCTCTTTCAAGGTCTACAATATTGATCTTAGGTGTTTCTCATGATCTTCGGGACTCCTCGAGTACACTAGTATATCGTCAATGAACACAATCACGAATTGGTCCAAATACTTATTGAACACCCGGTTCATCAAGTCTAGAAAGGCTGTAGGGGCATTTGTCAATCTAAACAGCATTACCGTGAACTCGTAATGATTATAACGTGTCCTAAATGCTGTTTTCGGTATATCCTCCTTTCTGATCCTCAACTGATGATAGCATGTCCTTAGGTCTATCTTGGAAAATACCGAGGCTCTTTGAAGTTGGTCGAACAAATCATCAATTCTTGGCAACGGATACTTATTCTTGATGGTTACGTGATTGAGCTACCGGTAGTCAATGCAGAGACGCAAAGACCCGTCCTTTTTCCTTACAAACAGTACTGGCGCTCCCCAAGGGGATGCACTAGGACAAATGAATCCTTTATCCGGTAACTCTTGCATCTGCACCTTCAGGTCCTTCAATTATGATAAAGCCATCCTATAAGGCGCTTTGGAAATCGGTTCAGTCCTAGGGGCCAACTCAATCATAAACTTAATCTCCCTCTCTAGAGGTAATCCCCGTAATTCCTCGGGAAATGCATCTATGTACTCTTGTACCACTGCAATATCCTCCACCTTTGGTCCTTCTACCAGCGTATCCGCAACCAATGCCAAATACCTTTGGCATCTAGATTCCAACAACCGAGTCACCTCGAGTGACGAAATGAGAGGAATGGAGGGTCCCCCTTGATTTCCTACAAACTCAAAGCTAATGAACTGGGTTAAACTGAATTGTCTTTCCATGACAATTCACCGTAGCTCGTTGCTTGGTGAGCTAATCTATGCCAATTATGACATCAAAGTCATACATTGCTATTGCAATCAAATCAATGACTTCCTCACGATTGCCCACAACTAACTTACAGCCAGAACAACCTAACTCAGATAATATCTTATCCTTAAACGGAGTAGAAATACTATAAACCACTCCCAATAGTTTCAGACTTAACCCCACTAACTTAACCAAACGATCAGCAACAAAAGAATGCGTAGTACCAGGATCAAATAATGCATAAGCAGCATGATCGTGCAAGGATACCGTACCTGTAAAAATGGCGGGCGAATCCTTCGCCTCTCCTCGGGTAACGGCATAAACTCGTCCTTGCACTGGGGGTCTACCTTGGTTGTTCGGCGGTGCGTTCCCAACAGGTCTCCTCCCTGTGGCAGTGGCAAGATCGTCCTCACAGGCCTACTCGGACAATTCGCCACTCGGTGGCTCTGCTGACCACATCCGAAGCAGTCTCCTATCATCGAAGGATAAGGGAGATTTCCATGTCTCCTTCTACACACCTGATAGACTCCCATGGCATTGGGTGTCTACTTCCCCACGTAGTTCTTTCTGTTGGGTGGGATGGGAATCATTCTTCCCATCATCAGTCCCTTTCCAAACTGATGATTATCTCGGTAAGGTGCGAACCGCGAGCCAGATGCAGTCACCCTCTCAATCATGTTCTTCTCTTTCATATGCGCCCTCTCGTACATTTCATCAAAGCTCTTTAAGTTCAAGAGCACCAGCTGGTCTTTCAACTCCGGCTCCAAGCCGTCCCTAAACCGTCTCACCCTATCTATAGGATCCTTTACCAACCTCATCGCATACTCTGCCAGCTTAGCAAACTTCGTCTCATACTGATCCATGGACATCTGATTCTGGCGAAACCATTGGAACTTTGCCATCTTTGACTCTCTCGCACTGTTTGAGAAGTACTTCCCATTGAAAGCTTCACAAAAGGCATCCTAAGTCTGAGCTGTGCCTTTAGGGAACACTCTTCCTTGAGTGGCTTCTCACCACATACTGGTGTTACCTTGAAGCTGATAAGCCACCAGAAGTACTCTATCTTCCTTTGAACATCTCCGCATTGCGAAGGTCTTCTCGATATCCCTTATCCAAAGGGTCGTAGCCTTAGGGTCGCCCACCCCACTGAACCTCGGTGGCTTAAGTCTCAAGAATTGCTTTACCAACTTGTGCATTGATCTCTCACAAGCCTCACCTCTCACTACGGGAACCTCTGGGGCCTCAGTAGGAGCATCATGAATAGTGGCAGCGGCAGCGGCAGTAGCAGCAACAACTCGATCCTCAGCTTGTTGTCCTAACAAGGTCTCTAGCACCAATAGGATCATGTCTAACCTGGGGTCCTCTTGCGCTCTACCTCTACCACTGGTCTAAACAGACGCTGCCCTACGCCTAAGGGCTCTCTATTCAGGATTGCTCATCACTCTGGACACTCACTGGTCCTGCTTTCCAATTCCAACTGGGAATTAGAAACTATGAGCAACCCACCATAACACAAGATCACATAAGTAATCATAAGCATGTAGAATAAAAGCCATCCCTATCTAACTATCCCAAAACCCCACACACCTTATCACTCCAGGTCTTAACCTTGCTTTGATACCAAAACCGAAGGGGATGTCACGCCCCGAGCACGCAATAATCCCTTCCCTTGGTCGATAGAAAGTGAAGTCGCAGGAATCGTTGACGACCATTCATTTTAATCTCTCATTATGCGCAAGCGGAAAACGAATCATCCCCAAGTCAAACAGATAATCAAGCAATTAAACATGGATAAAGGGATGAACAACAAAACAACAACAACTACTAGAACATACATTTTCATTGGATTAACCAACGGAGGATCGTTTCCAATTTACAAGCCCACCAGAGGGGTCAATCCATCCTCTAAGCCAGACCAAAAAGAAACTAGGCTAGGCTAATCCAACCATACAAAACGAACCCTCGGGTTCGGCACCCCTATCACCTGGACCCATCGGACTCAGGCACCGTCGGGTCATAGTCAGAGGCATTTGGGTTGATCTCTAGTGAAGAGGAGGCAGGATTCTCCACTGCATCGTCAGAAGGGTCCAACTCCATGGGATCCCAGTCGGTGTCCTCGGGGCCCCTACCGAGCTGCCCGTCAAAACCTCACAGAGGATCGATCGGCATATCTTCCTCCCGGATGAACCACGCCAGGAACCAATGGGGTATCCACTGCCTTGGTCCCTTATCCACCCAGATGGTGGAGAGATACTTTTCGTAAAGATGCACTCGACTCGGAAAAGCGGTGGCGTGTCACGACAGTCTCCCAGTCCTTAGGGATCCTGAATCGCACCAGCGGGTGTGCCATTCTAAGGGCCTGAAAGTGGTTATACAACAACCAGTGACATAAAATCTCAGCGAGTCCTCCTCCTAAGCTCCGGTTAGTACACCAACTCAACTCAGGGTATTTCTCTAGAACCACCCCACAAGCAACCCAACGACCAACAACCAAAAACCAACAAATAACAACAACAAGGGCCAACCAACAATCAAATAGTCGGTTCACATGCAACCTTACCTACACGTTATATCTCAGCACAATACATGCAATGCACATGGCCATTAGATGATGCAGTTCATTAATCACATATGAGTTGCGTCACAAGTGATTTCACTTGGCCATTGCCACACCCTGCACGTTATCGATTCATGCGTGCTTGCCATAAACAATGTGATCAACTCATGCATAATCGGAACCAATGATGCTATGTTTCTCATACGCTCTTGCATCCACACGTGTTTCGATTATTACTGCCCCTTGGGTTACAACCGAACCCCCGCTGGTGTCTTCTGGCATAACCAAGCATTGCCCTCGACGTTGAGGGCTCTCTCCCAAGACGACATTCTCGAAGGAGCATGGGCCTGGCCTCTATCGCGACTCCGCATCCGGACTCCCCGCCAGGTATTCCGATAAGTTGGACTATCACCCCCTGAACTATTGCTGAGGCAGCGAGTTCAACTTAGTGATCACGCAAGCATACCATCACAACCCACTTTTTATCTTTGAACATTAGTCAATGCACACATGCTTGCATATACAATCTCAAATCATTTCGGTGTCCCTCGGACAAATCATTTTCCCCTTTTTGTGGAAACCATACGATTCATGCGGATGTCCATGCAATGACACATTCAATTCACCTCATAAGATCAAAACACATGAAATTAGAGCATTTTTTGCTTCTAGATGAACAGTGCGCGTGAATAGTACCTCGTGAACAATGCACGTGAACAGTAATTTGTGAACAATGCACTATGAACAGTGTAATTTCCGAATTAAATAATCAATAAATTAAATTCAGAAATTTTAAAAAACATTAATTAAGATAAACAATCAATTAATCAAGGCAAAACATGCTTAATAACGCATAAACCACAATTAAGCAACATTAAGCAAAATAAAGCAAGATTAAGCTAAGCTAATCTTAACCATCTAACCACCTATCTTAGGGCTAATACAACTTAATTAAACCCCTAAACTAGGATTAGCCCTAACTAAACCAACCATAAGCAAGTTTAGGCACTAAACGAAGGATTAAGGGCTAAACTCACCATTAAGTAGGCCGGAGACATGGACGCGGCGGCGGCAATGAAGGTGACGCACGGGGACCTCAACCATAGCGATCTAAGGCGGTCCCGGGGCTGAAACAACAGCAACTAACTCAGACTCCCTTTGCAACACTGGAAAACTGGACTGTCGAAGGGGGAAATGAGCTGAATGGGCTTGCCGAAGCTCCGACGAGTGGCTGGTTGGCGACCGACGGCACCTGGGGGTCAAGAGGAATTGGCTGGTGGTTGGGTTGGGCGGAGATTACATCGGAATGGAAGGAAAATAGCTGAAATGGGCGAAAAGAAGAGGTGGACGGCGGCGGCGCCGCCACGGCCAGCCAGCGGGTCAGCCGGGGGCTCCGACCGGCGAATGACCACCGTGGTCCGCACGGTTTGGACCTCCTGGACACGGTGGTGGGTGGCACGGGTGGTGATTCGGACGGGGAGGCGACGAACAACTCAGCTTTTTGGAGGAAGGTTTGAAGGAGAAGAAGAAGGAAGGAAAAGAAACAAGGGGAGAGAGATCCGGTTGTGAGGGGCTGAAGGGGGAGAGAGAGTGATGTGAGGGCTGGCTGTCAAGCCTCATTAAGGCTATTAAAGGCTTGCTTCAACTCCCCATGCAAGATGACATCATCTTCTCTCTATTCTTTTGACTTATCCACAAAATATCTAGGGGCAAAATGGTCATTTCCACCTTGCACATTTCCCAATCTGCCCTTGGGCTGAAATGAAGGGCGGGCCTAAGAAACGGGCTAGAAAATGAATAGCAACAAGCTCAGGAATTGATTAGGCTCGAAATGGCTTAAGGCTAGACAATGGGCTAGGAAGGTAAATTGGTCAGTTGGGTCGAACTGGCTCACTTGCTTGTCTCGGTCTTCCATGGTGGCTGTCCCACCTTAGGCATGAGGCCCACACTAGCCTGGCCCGGCCCGCGTCCTCATAGGCTCGCTTCCTCAGTCCATAAATCTTTTTTCGAAAGACTCAGCTTAACTAGCATTGTTGACTCTCGAAGTAACATCTTTCAAAAGTCCGTTCTGGACGTTCCCGAAAATTCGAATTCCAATCTTGGATTCTTGTGCCATGTCAATTTCATCCGAATGCCATTTTGGTACTACTTAGACTGATAAACGACTTTGAGGATTCACGCGTAACCGACTCGTGCCAAACCGCGTTCAATACATCTCGACACATGGATGTCCTTAACTACATAAAATTGCGGATGATAGATTCTTATTTCAAAGTACACGATTACCAAGAATCGACATAGGGTCGTTCGAGGGCTCGATAACAGTAAACGAAATCATCAGTTGTCCCATTATGTTCTGTCCGCGAATCGACTTCTAGTCATCCTTGAAATCGACCTGCCTATTTATAGGATCGTCCTCACGCAAGTCTCACAGTTAAGTCGTTTTCCTAAGTCAAGTTCTTTAGTCGCACGAGTTTTGTCCTCATTAGCCTTTCCTCTCAAGGTTAATATCTTTGGAGTAATCAATTCCGAGTGAGATCAACCAACAATGCATTGACGAAATTCACGTTCATTCATTCCTCAAAAGGGCTCAAATTTCAGGACGTCACAATTCCTAACCTCCTAGCTCTGTCTACCGGATCCTTTATCAGCCTCGGAGCGTACTGAGATAGCTCTGCAAATTTGGCCTCGTACTGGTCTACAGACATTAGACCCTAATGAAGGTGCTGGAATTCCTCCATTTTCTACTCCCTGGCACTGTCAGAGAAGTACTTGCCATTAAAAGTCTCAACAAAGGCGTTTCACACTAGAACTACGCCTTTTGGGAACACTCTACCTCTGGTGGCTCTCCATCAGGTACTGGCGTTGCCCTGCAACTGATACACTATAAGGACAACCTTCTCTTCCTCGGTGCACCTCAGCAATGCAAATGCCTTCTCCAACTTTTGGATCCAGAGGGTTACAGCCTTGGGATCACCTGCACCTGTGAACCTTGGTAGGTTCAACTTCAGGAATTGTTCTACAAGCTTGTGCATAGGCTTCTCAGTAACCACGTTCCCAGGTAGAACCTTGGCAGGTGTGGTAGCAGCTGCGGCATCAGCGACGGCAGTAGTGGTAGCTGTGGTAACGGCAGCTATAGTGGCAGTGGCGGCGGCTTGATTCTGGGCTTGCTGCCCTACCACGTTTCCCAACGTCTCTAGTGCTTGCACAATCCCCTCAAGTCTAGGATCACCGGGTGCTGCTACATTAGCATTGACTTGAGGCGGCAATAATCGACTCGCACTGGCCTAAGCTGGCGCTCTTCATCGGGTACGGACCCTTGTCGGCGTCCTACCCCGAGTAACTGAAATCACTGACCTCTTCCTAGGAGTTATCTGCTGCTGATCACACATCTTGTAGACTCTCTACAAAACCCGCTTTCCAATTCCATACAGAATTAGAAATTGAGCGACCCACACAAAACAAGCTACCAATCAACTATCAATCACATGCATCAGCATAAGAAAATGGTCTTTTCTACTAACTATCCCATAACCCATCGCACCTTATCACTCCATACACTAACCAGCTCTGATACCACTTCGCGCAGGGATGTCACGCCCGGAACCTCGAGTGCGCGCACATCCCTCGTTGGTCGATAAATATGCGACGTTCCCAGGATGCATCGCCAACCCATTCATTTTATGTACATGTGGAAACGAATTAAACAATCCCTGGATAACAACAAACATGGGATAGAAAAGCAAGACAACCAATTTCACAAACAAACTTTATAACAAACTAGATCGGCCTGCAAGTTTATATACAAAAGTCAAGGCCTCAAAAAGGACTACCTAGCCAACCCTACCCCGGACCCTCCTACTTGGGATCCGGGTCTATCACGACACCGTCAAGGATGTCGAGGTCTACCGGGTCAGTACCTCCTCTACTGCAGGCTCTTGCTCATCCTCGGGCAACTGGTTCTCCTCGATATTATAGCTATAATATTGGTGTGCATGACAGGGTCGAGTACCACCTCATCCTCACCCTCAACGGCGGGTCTGTCAAAACCATCCATGGGACCTTCCCATTCCCCGTTAGGCCCGTGACGAAACCATGCCTTGAATCGATGAGGTACCAACTGTGGTAGGCCTTTATCGACCAAGATCGTGGTCACGACAAGCTCACGAGTTCAGGGATTCCCGGAATAGGGAAGACGGTACTCTATTCGCTATATCCTCAGGGTTGCCTAAAACGAACCGAACGAACTTCCTTCTAGAGACTTGTAAAAATTGTAAACCACGACGGGGTGAGACAATGTCCCAACGAGTTCACGCCCTAAACCCTGATTAGGAAGGTAATACACCTAGAGGCAGCCTAATCACACATTACAGAAGACTTACCTCGCCTCAGCACCTCCCTGCACGTCAATACGACTCATATAACATTTATAAATATTTATAAATGTAGTAGATGCAATCAATAACTGGAACACTTCACTTTCAAATCAATCAATCACAGGCGTCCCGATTATAAGGCCAAATCATTATGACACGTCACATTCTGTGCCACGCAATTTTGTCTCATAATCAGGCGCGGTTATATCTCGCTCAGACAAGTGTTCCAATTAATTACGGCCCCACGAGCACGGCCAACTCAACAGTCAGTGGTCTTCTGGCATAATTGGGCTTCGTTTCGCCCCATCGAGCATGGCAACGTCTACCTCTAGACGACATTCCCGAAGGAGCATCGGCCCAGCCTCTACTGCAACCGGCATCCGTTGACAAGGGCATTCCATATAGGAGCATCGCCCACTTGATTCTCATCGGGTGACGGGTTCACATAACCATCACACGCATATCGAATCCCGGCCAAGGACATTGTGGTTTACGCTCAAATGTCTCAATTTAAATAATGAACTTGGCCTATTTTCTTCATATTAAAAACACCTGGTAAAATAATTGTGTGTGGGTACACAATTAGATTTGACCATAAAAAGTGATATCCTCTCTTTTAAAAATCCCACGATTTTATATAGTACCTAAAAACATTTTTGGTGTCAAAAATCGACACCCGGTATTTTCTAATTAAATACCAAAATTTCATATTTTTGAAATAATAAATCAAAAGCAATAATCAGCATTCAATTGCATAAATTAATACTCAATTGCACAAACCAACTGCACCACGACAATCAGCACGAAATTCTAACGACCAACTATCCTGGTATAATTTCTAGAAAATAATAAATAATTACAAAAATTACAAAAATAATTAAATAAATGCAATTTAATTAAATAAATCATTAGTTAAACTATATACATTAATCTAATCACCTAATTGAACTAATTAAATTACTCTAACCAACCTAGCTACATCTAATCTAATTAAACTACCTAATTGAACTAACTAACCGCCTAATTAGCCTATCTAATTAATATAATTGGCTAACCAAGCTAAATACATATACTAATCTCACTTAGACTAATCTAAACCTCATAAGCATAATTAACCCCCTAATTAAGGTTTAGAAAGTAAACTCACCAAATTAGCGAGCCGATGAGTTCACGGCGACAGCGACGCGGAGGCAAGCAAGACTCGGGCCTACGACGATGCCAAGGGAGGTCCGAAAAAGGCCCGGAAAAGGCCCACGAAGCCTCAGTACTAAGTTGGAACTTTGGTTCTATGGCTGAATCGAAGAGGCCGGTCGGGCGGCTTGGCGGGGGCGAGAACGACATGGCGGGACCAAGTGGCGACGGCAGGGGCAGACGGCGGTGGCTCGGGCGGATGGTGGCGGCCAGGCAGACGGTAACGGGCGGACGGCCAAGCGTGCGGCTAGGGACGTGAATGAGAGGCCGTGCAGGCGGGTGGACGCGCGGGCTCCGGACGGCTTGCAGGAGTGCGAACGGCGACACCGGCAGCTACTGCGGCTTCCTCGGGCTCGAACGGTTGGCTTGGCTAGTTCCCTCGCTTTGGAAATGGAGATTTCTGCTAGGATGGAGAAGAAGAAGCTAAAGAAGAAGAAGTTAGGGTTGCTGCTAGTTGGAGGGGGACAAGAGGCCAATAAGTCAAGCCAAAATATCACAAAAGCTCAAGTGCAAGGCCCCGTTGTTGACACCCAAAATTTTCGTCCACATTTTAAATAAATATTTTGCAAAAATTAAAAAATGAATGAAAAAAAATTGAAATTAAAAGATAAAAAAAAATTAGAAATAGGAAAACGAAAAAAAAAAAAAAGAGGAGGGAAATAAAGAAAAAGGAGAGAAAAGGAAAAATAATAGAAAAAGGAAGGAGGGGGGCCATTCGACGGAGGGATTTTTCGCTAAAATGACCGAACGAACTCTCTCAATCTGAATCTCTCCACAAATCTGTTCAGTTTCAAGGATTTCGATCGATTAGAACCGACTGACGAGGATCGGTGGAGACGGTGGTGGCGACAATGACGACAACGACGGTGGTGGATCGCTCTCGGAGATCAGACATTCGCTCATTCAATCGTCTCGAACAATCGCCGGCCAAGGAGTGCAAGGTGCGAGGCTTGATCCGAAGCCGATTGTCAAGGATTGGTGACATCAGCGACAACGCCCGCGGTTCCGTTCGCCGGATCTAACTTGATCCGAAACCGGCCGGTGTGAATCGGCGACAATTGCAACGACAACGACGCTTGGCCGATTTTCTCTCTGGATTGGGCTCGCTCAATCGCTCTCTCGATTGGATCTGACGCCCTCGTTGTGAATCGCGCCCTTCCGAAGCTTGAGATACAGGGGTTTGGGTCCGCGCTGAGTTGGAAGCCTCGGCTCAGCTCTCTGTCTCTGGCTCGATTAGGTGAGGAAGAACAAGTTTATCGAGTTTCTCCCGATAAATGTCGCTTGTTTAGGTGCTGCTATTGTCGTCATTGTTATTGATTGATGGATTTAGAGGATCTGTTTAGGCTCTGGTTTGGATTTGATCTTGAGCTAAGTAGATATTTGATTAAGCTGTGTTCTGTGTTGTGTAATCGAGACGGACAATTGCTGTATCGTACAGGGATGGAAATTGGTGTTGGAATCGTTGCTTGTATGCTTAGATTTCTCTATTATATCTCATTTTCCCCTGTCTATATCACTCTGATGTGTCATCATTGTGTATGTGGTGTGGCCGGCGATCGAGTGAGAGTTTGCCTCTTCAAATTGAAGTTTACTGACAGTGGTTGACAAGGCCACAATCGTTAACTATGGACTCTCTGCATTTAGTTGTTTTCATTACTTGTGTTTCCTCTTTTCTGTCTGCCATTCACATCTTTGTTATTGAGTTGTTTCGAGGCCCTGTGAACATGAAGGTGAGACTGTACAGCATCCAAAGTTTAGAATTCTTACAAACAATCTTTTCATGTTGAGTTGGGGAAGTAAGAAAATGAGTTTTACTCTTAGTTTGTCTATGAGTAGTATTAAGAAGGCATTAGCCATCAGTCAAGTTGTTTACTACTTAGGAGTGATGGTAGTATTCTTGACTGTTATTCTGCTGTGATTTGTTGTTATCATGTGTGCTTTTAGTGGGTCAAATGCGGGTCACGCGCATTTGATGTTTGCTATTCATGCGTGCATTTGTTGTGTTACCTGATGTTAGATAGCAAAGCTTTTTATAACACAAAGAAGCAAACTTCCTTTGCTGCCATATAACCTGGGTGGGATTTTATCTGCTCGCAAGATTTTGCTGCCATGTATTATTTCCCTTTGCTTTCAAAAGTTTATGTTCTCTTATGCTTCAATGTCCGTAAAATGTTGTGGTCTTACATCCCAATTGTGTCATTTACTAAATGACCTGGTTCACGATGCATGAATTTCCAAGATTAATACATGGGGATATTTTTCCATAAATTTCTTCTCTCCCATGAGTTGTTATGTTAGTGCTGGTGGTGGACCTGTTAATGCTTCTCAGGAATTCAAAGAAATGGTAAAAGCTTTGCATGGTGTTGGCATTGAGATCATTCTAGATGTTGTGTACAATCACACTAATGAGGCTGATGATAAGAATCCTTATACAATTTCTTTGCGTGGGATTGATAATAAGGTTTATTACATGCTGGGTTCAAATGGCCATTTGCTGAACTTCTCTGGTTATGGTAATATGTTGGCCTTTACTGATTTCTTCTTATAATTGCGTTGCTTCAGTCTAGTTACTAGGGAAATATATGTTTGTGGTATATCCCTCTTGCTTGCTTGCTTAAAATCTATGTTTGTGTGTATGGCATTTCTAGCTTCAAACTGTTCATTGCAAATGCAAATTTGACTTTCCATGACACACGCTATATATGAATATCAATATGCTATAATTGCTGCTTATGATTGAAGCATGTGGAAAAGATATTATGTCAAGGATGAATCAAATTTTACTGGAAATCAATCCATGTATGCTGACCATGTTTTGATATCCCATGATTGGGTGTGCAATTGATTCCAACTTGAGGCTAGTTTGGTTATGGATTGATGCTATTTTGATCAAGTAGACTCATACATGCTTGTGAGAAAATATGGCTTCAATTTCATGGCAATTTGTCATGAAACCATCACAATTTGCAGTCTCGTATGCTCTGTTACAATTCTGATTGCATGCTGGAAGTTGTGGATTAAGTATAGATTAGATGAATTTTGTCTTAGCTTGGTTCTGTTTTGCTGTTTACTGCTCTGTTCTTGTGTAGATTTTTTTAGCTAATTGATACATCTCCGCTCTTGAATTTTTTTTAGAAAAAATATGCATGTTGAATCTGAGAATTCTGTCTTCTTAAAACTACTTGTGACACGTTGTCCGTTCTGTGGCTAGTTGTTGTTAGTTTTGAAATGAAATAGTATATGTGTCCAGTTACTTTCAATATGCTGTGGAATGCTTGTGTTACATATTGCCCTGTTCTATTATAGACTGATTAGTTCATGTTCTAGTATTTTTGGAAATTCATGTGTTGATATGATGATAGTGTCTCTATGATATTTATTTAGGATATCACCTAGAATTTGATTTAGAGACTTTGTGACTTTAGTCACTATTTTTTAACACAAAAGATGTCTTGATTTCGATTGTTTTGATACGTGATGATTGTTTCTTTCATTTGTATGCATATAGTCATCCAGATTTCTTAGATTAGGTTTAGAATAGGATCCTGAACATGGATAAAGCGTGAAGATGGTGGAGGTCGATGTCCATTCCGACCATTGTCATGTAGTATTTGTTTTCCCGACATATGTCTCGGGTTCCATGCATTGTATAAAACCCGACGAGTTGCGGGTTTCCTTTCTTTCCCGATTGTTTCTCTTTTATATTCTTTAGGATTGCATGATTAGGTTTACTGCTTTTCTTGATTGTTTACTTCATGTCTTGCAATTTCAATTTTATTGATTGTTTTATTTTCATTTCTTAGGAATAGAATAGAATGAAAGTAATCCACCATGCATGATCACTTAGTATAAAATTGATGATCTCGAAAATGTAAAAAGAGACGCATGGACATGTTAGGAAAAACACGACATACTGTTTAGGTACCCAAGTCCCCGAATCTAGATATCTGGTTGCGTAGGAATCAAGGGAACTCTCCTGACCCTCGATTGGGTTTTCTAGTCGACCCCCAAAAAATAAGGCTAGTGGCGATTCCTGTATATTCTTAGGTTGTTAAATACCTAGATCGTATAAATAAATCTGCTGTCGCGCGGGGTATGAGCTTGGGAGAGCTCGCGATCTCATGAGGAAACTCTCATGATCAAAATACCCCTAAATCCGACCTTTCCCACCATGGACATTCGAGGGTGGCGAGATCGGGTCGCGACACCCACCAGCCCTCAGCCTCATCCAACAGCCCTTTCCCCTCCAAGACTTCTCCAACAAGCCTCAAATGATGCCCCAAATGTTGCAGCCCCCCATAACCTACGAATTTCAAGTCTTTCCCTTCCAAATTAATTAAATTTCACTTCAATTGGCCTCAAATTGATGGCCTAATTGAGGAGGAATCCCACACCACTTTCCACAATTTCCCTCGCCAATTGATCCATCTTGAACGCCAAAATTCACACAAAAACGGCCCTCCAAATTTCCTGGTCCAAAATTGCCCAATTTTGAATTTTCGCCAAAAATTTGGACTCGCCGAAAATTCTTCGAAGGATGAGTCAACATTCCTAAAATAAATTGTGACATGCCAAAACTTTCGATTCCTGAAACCGGGTTCAATTTTGTGGTTAATTTCAACCCAATGCGATTTTAGCGTGACCTAACTTATCAGATAGCTTTTAGGAATTTTTAGCGCAATTGACCTGTGGTCAATTATGTTCGATCCACATTGTGCATCTCCGACTCATAGGCGACTCTTGGTTGTTGTAAAAATCCCAAAGTTTCAAATACGGGCACGGGGTACAAAAACGATAGAAAAGTCAATTTAGTGCCGTTCGACATGAATTTTGCAATTAGGTGGAATCGCCCACACTTTAATTACATGTCTCTGTTGAATCGACCTATCTTTGGTCTCTAATCGATTTTGATGGTGCCGTATTGACCCTCGCAGATTAGCACGGTCGAGCAGTCGACTTCTGATCGAATTCTCAAGTCTGTCGCGTTTAAATTCCTTAACAGCTTCACCTAATAGATTAGTTATCTCGTGAGTGATTAGCTCAAAGAAAAATATTATAGGCACGTCGATGAAAAGCCCAGTTCATTTAATCGAAACATGGTCGAAAAATCAGGATGTCACAGGTTTCATTCATACGTAGTATGAGACACGTATTACGATATTAACTTGAGTTCACATATCTATTCCCTTAAGATATCCATCAGAACTCATATCTGGCATTAAAGACAGATAACGTAAAATATGTTGGTTAGTTTACTTTCAAACATAGTAAACATTATATCCTCATCTTAATAGTCAGTTTAGGCCACATATATATTTTAAGCTTGAGCTCTCGATTATCACCTAGATAATAAGCTTTAAAATTGTCTCATATCTATTTATCACATAGTAAATAGAGGCGATTACCCGTGTAAGTGCATTAATCTCTTATCTATCCAACATACTTTCTCATTTTTATATGATGCATTAAGTATTAGGATACATAAACGTCAAACAAAGAATTATAGGCATTAATAATGAAACACAAATACATTAAATATGAACACTTAAGGGAAATTACAATATTCAGTATATCAGCCTCAACGTAGTCCTAAAGATTTTATGTGGCCACTGAACACATCTCTTGGTATTGGTTTCGTCATTGGATTTGCTACAATTTTATGTGAAGTTCACACATTTTTCATGCAACCATATATTTGACAAAATTATACTTAGTATCTATGTATCTTGTATTGTTGCTGATAATGCCATGAACTTAGCTTCTATCGTGGACAAGGCTATACACGTTTGTTTCTTACTGTTCCAAGATATGGCGCCATTATTCAGTAAGAAAACAAATCCAGAGATAGATTTACTTTATTCTAAATCTCCTCCGTAATTAGCATATGAATAACCTTTAAATCGCAGATCCTTTTATTAATAACTCAGTGTATAATCAGCAGTTCCCTTTAGATATCTCGGTATTTTTTTGACGGGTTTCAAATGTGCTTGACCTGGATTGGATTGGTATCTACTTACCATTACAACTGCAAAACATATGTTAGGTCTTGTATACATCATAGCATACATACATTAAGCTTCTAACAGCACTAGCATAAGGAACATGTTGCATTTGTTCCTTTTTTTGTAGAGTCTTTGGACACATTCTATGGCTCAATCCTTCATCTTTTGTAATATGAGTATCTATGGGTTTACAATTTTGCATACGAAATCGTTCAAAAACATTACTTATATACGTTTCTTGCGAAAGAGACAATAATCTTTTCAAACAATCCCCTGAAATCTTAACTCCAAGAATGTATGTAGCCTCACCCATGTCTTTTATCTTAAAGTTAGAAGATAATCAACTCTTGATAGTATTAACAAACTTCATATTGCTTCCGGTAATCAATATATCATCAACATCTAATGATATGATCACAAATTGATCTTTGAATCTTTTGATATATATATAATGATCCTCATCAATCATTGTAAAATCGCATGTCATTATGGCATTATGAAAACGTATATACCATTGTCTCTACGACTGCTTAAGGCCATAGATTAATCTCAAAAGTCGACATACCTTTTGTTCTTAGCATTTCAAAATGAAACCAATGGATTGTTCTATATAAATTTCTTCTTCGAATTATCTATTGAGAAAAACAGTATTTATATCCATTTGATGTAACTCAAGATCCATACTAGCTATTGTTACAAGAATAATGCGAATTGAGGTAAATCTCATTACAGAAAGAAATGTTTCCTCATAATCAATTCATTTATTGATTATATTCCTTCGCCATGAGATGAGCCGTATGTCTTTCTATTGAACTATTAACTTTATGTTTTATTTTGAGAACCTATTTGTTCCTAATGACTTTGCGTTCTTTTGGAAGGTTAACCAGTTCCCAGACATGATTTGACTTTATTGACTCAATTTCATCTTCCATTGCATGCATTCATTTTTCCTTACTAAGGCAATTTAGAGTATCATTTACATTTCTTGGCTCATCTTCATCTTATGAAGCAACCATAAAGGTTTTCTCTTCAATGTCAAAATGACGACGGAGAATACTTTTGCCACTTGTTCGCCGTACAAAAGATTGTACACTTTGCACATTAGTCTCTATTATACTCCCACTTGGATTAAATAATGATGACATCATCTCATCAGGTGATTGTAATTGAGAATGAGTCGAATTTAATTCATCACTTCTTATGTTACTCTCACTTTATTGCTCACCTATAAACACATATTCTTTCGAGTGTTCTGAGTATCTTATAAAAATACTCTTCTTGCCTCTGGGACTCAAATTCCCATACTTTTGAGAGGGTTCATGAGTATAGGCAGCACAACCTCATGGTTTAAGAAAACTTAAGTTAGGTTTTCTACCTGTCCATAATTCATATAGAATGGAAGTAACTAATTTGGAAGACATATGGTTAAGTATATAGGCATTAGTTAATAAAATATCACCCCAAAATATGATAGATAAGTTAGCCTATGCTATCATGGACTTAAACATTTACAGTAGGGCTCTGTTTTTCCTTTCCGCAACACTATTTTGTTGAGGAGTATAGGGAATAGACAATTGTCTTTCTATTCATTTTTCATCACATGAATTTCTGAATTCATCATATAGATATTCTTGACCTCGATCGGATTTTAGTACTTTTATTTTCTTATCTTGTTTTTTTTTTTTTTTTTTTTTTTTTTTGGTTAAGGTAAGAAATATATTGAATTTGCAAAGAAAAACAAGTAAACGGGCCACGAGGCAACAAGAAACAAGCACTCTACAGGACAGTCCAAGAAGAGTGAAGGGGTGCCAAGGGACCAAAGGGAACAAAACAACCAACAAGCCGAGAGGCCGAACAACAAAGGGAAGAACTAAGATCTACAACCCTCTATTACAAGAAAATAGAAGGACTTAAGTCCCAACTCCGCTGCAGCCGTCTATTCTTCGGGATACCCACCACATGCTTGAATGTCATTGCTTTGTCTTTGACGGCCTTGCAAAGATGCATCTTCATCGCCGGGATAAAGAGGGCCTGATTTCTAAAAATCATATTGTTGCGTTCTTTCCATATGATATAACAAAGAGCACCATAGCTAAAACGAGCCGAGAGATTGATAGAATTCCCCACCCGAGAAACGATTGGAGGCCCAATCAAGATTTTCCCGCCACGATTTATTGCGCCAACGACATCAAACTTTGCAGCCCAATAGGAAACAAGGTTACCTGGAACACGACAAGCAAAGAACAGATGATCCACGGAATCGGGACTGCTCGAGCAAAACGGGCAAGAGGCTGCTGGAATCGCTGCCCAAGAGAGGAGCATAACTTGAGTAGGCAGCCTATTACGGGCCATAAGCCACAAATGGGTTTGGTACCTAGGTGGCATGGCTGTACTCCACACAAAAGAAGACCACGGCACCACATTTCCTTTCGGTCTAAAGAGGTCATACGCGAAGCCGAAGAGAACCGCCCGAGGGATGACGAATCCATTGGAAGCAGTCCTCGAGCTGGGTAAGTTGAGGAAGAGGATCCCACCAATCAGCCATAATATTAATGACATACCACCCAAGAGGCGAAGAAAATGCATCAGCCACGGAAGCAGTTCGAGGAATCCCGACCGTATATTTGCTGGTTGGAGAAAAGGAGGTTAAGCGGGCCATTAAGGTGCCACGGATCAAACCAGAAAGAGACAGCTTTGCCATTGCCTATCTTCCATCTAAAATGTTGTTGATACATGCCACGATGGCGGAGGAGCCTTTTCCGGCCCAAGAACAAAAGGTGGGGGTCGGGGATATCCGAAGTTCTTCCTCGATAAGAAGACGGCATGAACCCATTTACACCAAAGAGATTCTTTATCGAGAATAGCTTCCATATGTGCTTGAGCATAAGGGCTAGATTATTCTCCCGAGCGTCCGAATCCCTAGCCCTCCCTCTCTTCTCGGGAGGCAAATGTCTTGCCACGACACTTTGGCCCCACCCGGACCCAACGCCGGCCCTTTCCACAAAAATTGCCTACGGATCTTCTCAATTCGATCCAACACAAAGCACGGGCGGGGAAGAAAACGCTAGCCCAAAACACTTGAATGGAATGAAGCACAGACTTAATAAGCAAAATTCTACCCGCAAAGGATAGGAATCTATGAGTCCACGATTGAATCCGGGCTGTTATTGCATTAACCAACGTTACGTCGGCTTTCCCTAATCTTGTAGAAATGACGGGACCCCTGGTAGCGGAAAGGAAGAGAACCAACCTGGAAACCGAGAAGATTGACAATGCCATTCCGAAGACTAGTCGAGCCACCGGAGATGTACACTTCACTTTTGGTTAAATTTGGTATTAAACCACTCCAATTCGAAAAGGATTCAATTCCAGCTTTTAGAAGGCCAACCGAAGCCAAGGTGGCTTCGGAGAAGAGGAGTACATCGTCGCCGAAGAATAGGTGAGACATCTTCGTTGATTTGCATCTCCAGAAGAATCCGAAGTCAGACTGACTAGTCTTCGAATCCAAGATTCCCGTAAGTACCTCCATCACAAGCGTGAATAAATAAGGAGACATCGGATCGCCTTGACGAATTCCTCTCCCACTAGAAAAGAATCCATGGAGCTCCCCATTTAGACATATCGAAAACTTGGGGGATCGAACACAAGTCATAATTCGGTCTATAAGAATCTGCGAGAATCCGAAAGCTTGAAGGCATGTTTCGACAAATTCCCAGCTAACCGTGTCATACGCCTTCTTAAAGTCGACCTTGATTACACATTTAGCTCGATAAGGATCATGATGAAATCCACTAAAAAGCTCCCGAGCGAGTAAGATATTATCGCTAATATGTCTCCCCTTGATGAATGCATTTTGGGGTAGGCTAATAATAGAGGGCAGGACCGGGTCAAGCGATTAGCAATGAGTTTGGTTATACACTTGTAAATGGTATTGCAACAAGCAATAGGCCTGAAATCATTAACAGTCGAGGCATTGGGGATTTTGGGCACCGAGAAATAATGGTAGTGTTGATTTGCTTCAAGAGTTCACCCGTCACAAAGAAGTCCTTTCCGCCATTATGACCGACTCACCAACAACATCCCAAGAGTGCTTAAAAAACTCCACATTGAACCCATCCGGCCCGGGGCTTTACCGGGAGCAAGCGAGAATAGAGTATCACGCACTTCAAAGCATCCGAGACAGGGGCGAAAGAAGACATACCTGGTCCTCATTAAGAGAATGCTTAAGCACCGCTTTGATTTCCTCCTTAACCGGGCGAAGGGGGTCGGCGAAGCAGCAAGGATAGATTGGAAGTGATGGACAAAAGTTCGCTGAATTTCCAGAGGATCAGAGGTAGAAACATCACCATTGGAGATCGACATAATTCTGTTTTGAAGATGGCGCTTGTTCACCATTTGGTGAAAGAATTTAGTATTAAGATCACCCTCTTTCAACCATCTCACTCTTGATTTTTGACGATAGAAGGATTCCTCCCGGGAGGCGGAGGTCCGTAAATACCTGGATCTGCTCCTTTTTCGTTTCCGCAAGAGCCACATTGAGAGGATTAACTTGCAACTCATCCTGCGTTGCTTGTAACACCCTTCTAGCCTCCGCAGTTCTTAAAGAAAGGTCAGAAAATGATTCCCTATTAACCTGCTTTAGTTTGCATTTGAGAAGGCGAAGCTTAGAGTATAGAATAAACATAGGTGATCCATAGAATGGAGAATCCCAAGTTTCCACAACCATCCTAGCATAATCCGGATGAGTCATCCAAAAATTAAAGAACTTGAATGGCTTAGAAGTCTTGGGAGTTGGCATAACCTTTACAACCATAGGCGTATGATCGGAGATACCCGGCGCTAAAAAGGAGGCCTCCGAGAATGAGAACGCCGAATTCCAGCACCCGTTCACCAAAACCCCGTCTATCTTCCTTTGCTTTCTGTTGGTCCCCGACGAGGCAGCCCATGTATATCTATAACCGGTGAACCGCAAATCCTCAAGGCCAGCTTGGTTCAAACAATCACGGAATTCCTCAAAGGCCGGGATCCAGGCATTGGATCCTCCCATTCTATCCGAAGGATCCCGGATGGCATTGAAGTCTCCGGCCGACAATCCAAGGTACCGACGAAAGAGTACCACCGGACTGAATAAGGTCTTCCCACAGCGGACGTCTAGCAACAAAACCGTGCTCGGCATAAATGACCGAAAGGAATGTAACAAGGTACCAGACGGTAACCACAAAGCAACCTACCGTGGATTGCTTGAGACGAGGCAGAGTTAATCAAAAAATCAACAACACGGGGATTCCATCCCACCCAAATCCTCCCTTTATGAGAGTGGCTATAGTTATAAACCCAACGCCAACCCGGCAACAAAATAGGAGAAACCGAACTAGAAGAAGCAACAGAGATCTTGGTCTCAACAATTCCAACACAAGTAGAGATTATTGGACCTAACAAAATTTCTAACTGCTTGCTTAACGGGGCTACCAAGGCCCCTAATATTCCAAACACCAAAATTCATAGTCAAAAAAGAGAGAGAGAACCCTTACCGACGCCCGAAGGGCATCCTCTTGCTCGAGCCCTTCGAAAAACGGGGAGTCTCAAGAGCAGCCTTTGGAATGGTCTTTCGATTAGGGGGGACTTTCGGTTTAGGATAAGGGTCATTCAAACATTCAGGCGCAACATTAACCGGGTCCTCCCCTTCTCTGCTGCTACTACTAACAGCATTTGCCTCATCCTCAGATTTCTCTTCAGAGGATATAGCTGCGGAGGCCTCCGCAGGATTGGGGACTACCAGAGCCATAGAATCAGTATTTTCTCCTTTGTTCGGGTTGTCATGATCATCGAGGCAACTGGATCGCCTGGTTTTCAATAGATGGAGCTTTAAGAACCGAGATAGGGGGTTAACTACCGCCTTATCGCTTTTGGCCCACATTCAGCCTCTTCTTTCTATTGGAAACTTGCTTCCATCCATCATCTGAAGGGGATGATGTAACCAGTGTCTATATCGTAGCCATAATAGGTGGTATATGATGATTCGAGTTACCGCAAGCGTTCTGTATCGGTAGGCTCAACAGCAAAGTGGGAATTGTAGCGGGGTTTCGGAGGCACCTTAGGTACCTCCTTTGTTAAGCAATCATGCCCAAACACACAGCACTTAGCACATGAATTAGGCCTCCATTCATATAGGACAGCCACCGAAAAGCTTTATCATCCACCGGCACCTCAACCTCCTCACATCTTTCCAGCTTTGCCGAGATCTCCACACATACCCCGGCGAAGGACGGGCGTTTCATCTTCTCTCGTCAAGGGATCAACGTACAAGGGTCTCCCTATAGCACTTGCAATCTCACTTATACCAGGCGTCGACCAGTAGTCAAACGGGATATTCTTGAGGCGTATCCAAACTGGAACAGAAGATTGCAGATCCTTCTTGAGTTCCATATCACGGTGCCATTGCTTCAGCACCAAAGGTACTCTCGCCACCGTTATATGGCACTCATCAAGAATTCTTCTCCTAAATTCATCATCCGGAATGATGAAGAAGTAAAACCATCGTCATTTGCCGAACTTCAGCAAGGTGCGATCCCGGGCGTGTTTCAGAAAGCGGTTTACGTGATCTTGAACGGAATGTTCTTACCAACATAATACCCGACTAAACAGCTATCCCATTTAGGGTCACCCGCATGCTTAGCATTATCGATAAACGGACAATCGATTTCCTACCCACGAAATAGGTGGAGCAAAGTCCAGATCATAGCCCTTAGTAGATAGGCTCGCCACTTTCGCCCAAGAGCGATTTCGAGGAACGTTGGATCTGTTCCGACCAGCATTGGGACGTCTTGTGTCTCTCGCCACGAGATACATAACGAACCCTGCTCCTACTACGTGCATTGGGAGCCCGAGGCTTCCCTTTCCCCTACCAAGAGGATCCTCGCTTGTCGATGCCATAACAGAAGAACAAACCCTTAAAATGCAGCGAAACCAGCAATCGATCAACCGGACACAAAAATGCGGGCCATGGCACGGGACAGCTTCAAGATATATCCTAAGAGGAAAGAGGCGAGGCTTACCTCAAAAGGATGCAATCAACGAAGCCCGAATCAGTCCGCGCACTCAAGAAGGAGGCGAAAATCGCACCGGTAACCCTAACGATCGAGCGCAGAGATCTCCCGATTCAAGCCATATCACGCGAAATGCTTCGGTGAGGATTCGAAGGGTGGAAAGGCGAGCCTTCCCTCCAAAAATCTCGCCCAATGGATGGCTGAATCGGCCGGGACAGCTTGAAGACCAGTTCGCGAGCTACAGTGAACCGGACGCCCAGTAGAGAGCCTGCTCAGACCGCCTAATCCGAGCTACTATTTTCTTATCTTGTTGATTTTCTACTAAGCTGATAAATTTCTTAAAACAACTAAATACTTCAGATTTAGGAGAAATCAAATAGACATGTCTGAATTGAGTATAATCATCGATAAATGTGATGAAATGAACAGCCCTATGCTTTCCTTTCACATTCATTGGCCCACCGAGGTCATAATGAATTAATTGCAAAGGAAATTAAGCTATTTTACATTTTCCAAATGGTTTCCTTATTTTTTTCCCTACTAGGCAATGCTCAGATATGGGCAAATCGATTTTTTCAATATTGCCTAACAAGCTCTCTTTAGCTAGTCTATTTATACATTTTTGGCGAATATGACCAAGCTCAGTATGCCACACATTCACATCATTATCATATGAATTAGAAGACGTGAAGAGGGAATAACAAATATTGACATTACCATAGTCAACATTTAATAGAATAAAACCATCCAGAAAATAACCACAACCATAGTAGTTTGCATCCAAATACAAATCTACACAGACATTAAATTCCGATGAATCTCTAGAGTATATAATATATTATGTAGAAACAAAGTGCGTCCACTACGCATGTTTAATTAGTAGGTGTCAATCCCCTTTACTTCAGCTCTAGAGTTGTTTCTTATATAGATCAATTTAGTTCTAGTTGGTATTCGTCGAAATTCTACAAAGGATTCTCTATCCTTTGTTACGTGATCTGTTGCTCCCAAATCTATAGTCCACAAAGGATTAAATTCATTTAAGAATATAGAACTTGATGCATAAGCAAAGTTCTTAAGAATACAATGGGTGTTTACCTTCTTTAGCTCGCGATAGTCGTGAGCATATTGATCCTTATTGTCACAATTATAACATTTCACTATTGACAAATTCTTCATTTGATGACGCTTTCCCCTTTTATGTTGGTCAACTTTTGGTTTCTTTCATGAAGAATTTGCTCCTTTGCATTTCCACCTTTTTGAATGAATAAGGACATTTGCGCTTGGAGCTCATAACCTCTTGTAAGCTAGAATCAGTATAATAAATGTCATTTTCTAGCTTAGCCGCCAGGAGGTGGTCCTCTTCTAGCTCAAGATGGCGCACTACATCCTCAAAGGTTTTAATGTTCTCGTTATGTGTCAAGTGCACCTTCATATGTGCCCAACTTTAAGGTAAGGAATGGATCACTGCTTGCACTTGCTGCTCATCAGTTAGGACATACCCAGCATCCTTTAGCTCATTAATCATGTTTGACATTTTTCAGGTATTGTTTCATGATTTGACCATGAGACTTCTTATAAGAGTCAAACCTTATAGTAAGCTGCTTCAGTTTGGTCACCGATGTATAACCGAATCTTGCTATCAATGCTTTCCACATTTCTTTCACATTCTCAAAATGCTTGAACTCTTGCATGACATTATTTTCCATGTTGCTTAGCAACGCAATGTGAGTAAAAGAGTTTATTCTCTTTTATGTTGTACATTATTCCAATTTTTAGGTTCTTCCATAATCATGTTAAAAGATTCTAGTGCCTCTTGCTCTTTCAACATATATTTGATTTTCGTATACCATATTTCATAATTATCGCCGTTCAACTTCTCACATTTGTTCAATTTAGTGACTATGGTCTTAATTGCTGAAGCCATTAGATCTAAACATAGTAAACAAATATGCACGATTTATTAATACCTATCATTTATGCATCCATTTTGCATAAACTCATCATATTAATGAATAATTTCAAATAAGGTTTAAGAATGAAAAGGTCATTATGTTTCCAATCTTCATACAAAAATCATAACTTGAAATTATCATTAATATAATCTTTTATGTAAAATAAGTTCTTTGAAGCTACAAAAACTTCGATAAACTACCCACAACAATTAATAATAACAAAAGCAATTGACATTGAATATCCATTAACGAGAGAATAAAAATATTTTCACATAATGTAACCAATACATCAATAGCTATAACAACATCAATATGGTAGAAATTATCTACATAAGATATCCATAAAACATAATAAGTAAACACAACTAGAAACAACTAACTTATGAACAAGGAAAGATTTTTATAATTTCTTAGAAATTTTGTTTGAAAATTCTTGAGGCACATTTGGCAATCACGGAAAAATAGACGGAAATCCCTTTGGATTTCTCCCTCGCATATTCATCCCCCGCCGGATTGAACTCATTCCTTGGGTCGAAGTTTTTATGGCTTCAATCCTATAATATTCTTTCAAAAAAGCCACTACAAGCTTCTTATAATCGGGAACCACATTGACCTCCCATAGGTGATTCAACACTCCTTGCCATTCATATGGAAGGGCGTTAATGAAGAATCGCAACATCTCAAAAGCTGGCATGGGATAGCCCTTCCAAATGACTTGTTGTATCTTCTTATTGACCTTTAGAACATGTTCGATTATGTCACCACTTTCCCATCGATAATTAGCCAACTCGACTATTATCCCTACATGTCTTGTCTTTTGTCTCTCTGACTGTGCGCGAAGAGGTTTACGCATACGAAGGGGAGGCATTGTTCCTATAACAAATGCAGAACAACAAAGAATTACATGTAATCCATAGGGATATAATTGAAAAAAAGAAAAACATTCTCCTTTTTTTTTGTTAACGGTCAATGGTCAACTCTGGTCAACAGTCAATGGATGACCGGATCGGGGTTAGGCGGGTCGGGTCAAATTGACCGACCCGACCAGGTGACGTCATCGTGACATCATCAGCACGTGTCTTACATGTGCGTAGGCACCACCGGCTAACGTCACGATGTCGTCAGCAGGCACATGTGGTGCACGTGCGGGGCGGTTACCGTATGTGTGCCGTGCATGCGCCTGCAATTGTCGTGCACGTGTGCAACGTACGCTTCAACGATGCTACTCCTTCCAGCTACACGTGGCGGCTTGTCCGGCGGCCCCCGATAGCGAGCCACTAGTCCTTTTTCTCATCTCGACGAGAACTATGACTTTGCACTATCAAAAATGAGTTTTGATTCACAGAAAAAACAAAAAAAGAAGGGTGAATAGTGCGGGGGTGTTGGGATTTCCATTCTCGAGCGTCCAACGGCAACGTTTCTCAAAATTTCGGACAAAAACAAATTATAAACATCAACAATGATCGGGAAACATGAACAACATTGCTCTGATACCAATGTTGGAAATAGATTCTTGAAAAAAAAAACCAATACTCAAACGATTGAATACCGAAAACGAATGCGGAAACGTGCCCGAGAAACATGTAACACCGATCAAAAGATATATCACAGAGATTGACATACATTGTTTGCCACAGATGAAGTACTATTGCAGTCTGAGAAGAATTAATTGAGGCCTTGAGATTCCAGTCGTCAAGAGAGAAAACACTAAAGTACGTTATGTTTTTTCTTCACAGTATCTAATTCAACATTCTCCTTTTTAAAATTATACAATGGTAATTACACTATCTCTTGTGGGTCCTTTATTTGCGGGCCAGGTTTTGGCCCAATATGGGCAGAAATGCTTGACTTAGCCCATCAAATGAAAAACTCATTAAGGTCCAACCGTCCAAGGGAAGGCAATGACTTAGTAGGTGCTCATTGCTCTCAGTCATCGCAGTACTAGTTATTTATCAATACTCAATAGGATAGCCTGTATGACAAGATTACATAAATAAAGGTTCCATGTTCATTACTACTTTGAAAATACACTTTTAATATATTTGTCCGAAGGAAGGCATGACTCAGCAAGTGCTTAATGCTTTTAGTCATTGAATTACTAGTTAATAATCAATACTCAATAGGAGAGCTTGCATGAAAAGATTAGTTAATTAGAGGTTCCATGTTCATTACTGGTTTGAAAACACCCTTTTAGTATATTTTCGTTGAAGATATAGATAGATTCCCTATTAGAGGATGTGGCCAATTAATGTTGGATAGAGGTTGAGGTCCAAGGGAAGGCAATGACCCTGCTGGTACTTACTGCTCTCAGTAAATGAATCGCTAATTAGTTAAAGGTCCCATGTTCATTTAGTTTGAAAACTCCCTTTAAGTATATACCTGTTGAAGATATAGAGATTCCTGCTAGAGGATTTGGCCAAATAACGTAATATCGGATTGACACTGAGGTCCAAGGGAAGGCAATGACTCAACAACAGGTGCTAAGTTGCTCTCATTCAATTAATTGCTATTTAATTATCAATTCTTTGTAGCTTGCATGAGAAGAAAAATAGTTAATTAAAGACTTCATGTTCACACAATGTGAAGAGGTAAGACAGCACTGAATTATCCCATTGGGTAGGCTTTTGGACTCAACGAACTTAGTTAAGCATCAATCAATGACATAAATGCACTCTCAATACATGACTGGTTTATGGACCTAAGCAGATGCTTAAAAGACTCAAGAAAGAAATAGGGAGAAGAACCTTCGACGGGTGGTTTGTATTGAGCTAACCTATGACACAAAATCCTCCGTGGGCGAATGGTAAAGCTAACAAAGAAGAGACGAGTCTCAAAATCTTATACGGTGAATTTAATTGATAACGTATAATTAACTCAAAGAGTGAGGCTCTCCCTCATACTTATAAACTGACCAACAGTCCATTCCTTAAAAGATAGGGATAACTCCAATAATCTGCTCCTCACACATCAAGCCTTGGGTCAAAAGAGCAACAAGCCTTATCTCCCGTGTGACTATTAGGTCCATACTTTTTGGTAAGCCGGGTTCTAATATCAGTGTCGGGTGGTCTTGAGCTTGTCTCATCTTAAAAGCTAGTTCAAAATGTGAGATTTTCCCTCATACTTATAAATTGACCACTCGTCCTTTCCATAAGTGATATAGGATAACTCCAATAATCTCCTATTCATACATCGGGTTCTGAGTTGGATACATCAAAATCAATAATTTTTTTAAATTTAACAAATAATAAGACTAAAAGTCAAAGAAAATAAGTAAGACCGTAAGCATCCCATTATTAATTTTTTTTTCTTTATTAATTGTGATGTGCTTGATCAAAAAAAGAAAGCATAAATTTTACAGCTTAAAGTTAAAAAATCAAATATGTCTCGTTATCGATCTATATCAGATATGCTAAATTTATCTTATTTGATAAATGTAAAGTGGGACAGTAAAGCACTTTCAATTGATGGCAAACATGTGGCACTCTACATTAGTGATATTTATCTTCCTGTTATTTTGAAAATGTTTTCTTTTATTTTTCCAGTTTAATCGAACTAAAAATTTTTTCCATTTAGTTCAAGAGACATATAATTCTTTTTTTTTCAATATTGCAAAAATGTCTAGTTCTCTTAATGATTATATATACTTTTAGAATTATTATTCCTGTAATCTATTTCATAAGTCTTATTCGCACAGGTCTAGAGACTAGTATAATGGTAATTTAATTATAGCAGAAACATAGCTATGACTTCCTTTTCTTTCTCTTTTTCTCTTTACTTTTAGATACAGTATTATCGTTGTGGCCAAAGAGGACAACAATATTAAACGTTAAACAATCCTCCTATGCATAGCATGGCATACCAAATTGCTGGTCCATAAATGATAATAAAATCAGCTCATGTCGATCGACTTCATTCAGCAGCAAGGTAGAACCGCCACGAGATAATGCCTAAAAGCCAATGACAAAGCACGTGTAGGGGAAGACTTCCGGAAGTGAAAAGAAAAGGCCCTCTTGGAGCTGTGAATGGAAGAACCGGATAATGGCTAGAGCTAGAAGAGAACAGCTCATCACTTTTCTAAGTCAAGGTCAATTAACCAGTCTATTTTATTACATCAATTATATGAGTTCACTGTAATTACTTTTCAATAAAGAAGTGACAGTGGGTTACTTTAGTTAAGGCCACTAGGGGAGCAAACATCTTTTCTAAGTCAAGGTCAATTAACCACTCTATTTTAATACATCAATTATATGAGTTAACTGTAATTACTTTTCAATAAAGAAGTGATAGGGGGCTAATTACTTTTCAATAAAGAAGTGATAGTGGGTTAATTGTTAAGGCCATGAGGGGAGCATACATCTTTTTACAGTGAACTCATATAATTGACGTAATAAAATAGACTGGTTAATTGACCTTGATTTAGAAAAGATGTATGAGTTCACTGTAATTACTTTTCAATAAAGAAGTGATAGTGGGTTGAAGCCACTAGGGAGCATACATCAAGGACCACAAGAAGGCAACGACTAAAGATTTGTTTTTAGTCAATCAACAACCAATTTTTTAGTAAAAATCTGAAGGCATGTCTAGATTTTTTATATGAACATATGAAATATATGAAACGACAACATTGGACGGAGCATTTCAATGACCTTGAAAACAATGTCCTTGTTGAAGTCTGAGGTCTTGGTAGATCCAAATTCTTGGACAAGTTGATCATTGACTCATGCAATTTCATTGAAATGCTGGATCTTTCTCAATTGAAGCATTTGAAGAAAGTAAATGCTAATTGTTGTGAAAATCTAATCGAAATTCAAGTCCTTCGTAGGTCAGAGTTCTTGAAAGAGTTAGATATCTTCTAGTACAAATCCATTAAGAGGCTAGACCCTTTACAATTTAATTATCTAAAGTCGTTGAAGGCTTCTTCCTGTGAAAATCTAGCCGAAATCCAAGGCCATATGGGGGTCTTGGAAACGTTAGATGTGTCGATTAAAGGGTGGACCTTCCACAATTAGATTGTCTGAAGCCACTAAAGGCATGCTGTTGTGCAAATCTTGTTGGAATTCGAGCCCATGATAAGTGTGGATTCTTGGAAGAGTAGGATATTTTCTTGCATGTCCATCCAAAGGCTCAAGATCCAACAAATCAACGGTAAGGAGGTTGGCCATTGCAAATTGCCAAAACCTAGTTGAAATTCAAGTAATTGAAAGATTGAAATGGTCAAAAGTGTTGGATATCTCTTAGTGCAATTATATTATTAGGCTGAATCTTTCATAGTTAGATTGTGTGAAGCAAATAAAACCTAAAGAATGTGAAAATTTACTGGGAATTCAAGGCCTTGATAAAGTGAAGTTCTTGGAAGTTTTGGATATCTCTTTGTGCAAGTACCTTAAAAGGTTGGACCTTTCTCAATCAAAATGTCTTACTAAGTGATGGTTCAAGGATACGAAAGCCTATATAAAATTCAAGGGCTTGTAAGTTGGAGTTATTGGATATCTCTCTATGCAAGTTTCCTGAAGGCTTGGACCTTCCGCAATCTGCTCGTTTGAAGTTATTTGGTGATCAACTTGTTGAAATTTGAGACCGCGGTAATCATATGAAGCTATTGGATGCTGCAGGTTGTCATTATCTAGTTGAAATTAGAAGAGTTCGATGTTTCTTAGAGCAAGTCTGTTGAAAGGCCTAAACTATTATTTAAGTGTATGAAGCTGCAAATTGCGAAATCAAATTAGAATTCATGGCCATAATAGGTAGGGGCATACGCAGAAAAGTGGAATATCGCTGGATGCAAGTCCATTAAGAGGCTAGATCTTTCAGATTTGATCTCTGGAGCTATTGATTGCTGGAGTTTGCCCAAATCTAGTTGAAATTAGGACTTGAGAGATTGGATTCTTGGAAGAGTTTGATATATCTTGGGGCACACTCTGCAAGACCGACTATGAGATGGGCATGGTCGCTGTTGTCCGAAATGTGCAAGATTCGAGTGAATTTGTAAGCTCGGACCGACAACAACCCAAACTGCATCAGCCCAGCCCAAACAAGAGGAGGCATTGTTTGGTGGGTTGCACGGGGATTTAGTCCAAACCAATTAAAATCTATATTTAATTGGGCTTTGCTACTCAAAACCAATAACAATCAATTTTTTATATTTTGACTAACCCATTCGAGCGATTCAGTCTATTAAATATAAATTAAAAAATAGGTTTTTGACACCTTTTCTTAAACTCAATGACCATTATCACAAGAAACATTAGAATAGAAATAATCATACAAATAAAAACCAGTAACTCACTCATGATCGAGCATACCAGTTCTCAATCATGGCTTCAAACCAGCCTTGGTTGAGCAAGACCATACAACAAGCGATCCTCATATGCTCTCAATTTCATTAGGAACTACTTCCTTCGGAAATAATTACTGAAACACAACTTTCACCGAGAATTACAGCAGCAGCAACAAAAAGGGGATGTCACGCCCGACCCTTGGTCACGTGACCATTCTTCAAACTTTGGTTGATTTTAAATTGCGATATCCCAGGACTACGTATCGTCGACCCTTTTCTTTTCGATAACACATGCGGAAGCAGTTATAAAAATTCCCAAGCAATAAAGCAATGGGATATATAAGTAGCACTAGAAACTTGAACCTAAAAACCAACACTCTTATGTACATCTATAATGACTCAGTCATACATGTACATACACAAACCATGCTAAAAAGGTTGGTTTCTACTCAAATAGATTCTACAGCAACAGTCATTAGGATCCTACTCTGGATCATCCTCGGGGTTCTCCTTCAGATACTCCCCTTTCGAGTTCTTTCTCCTCAGGTTCTTCATCAAGGTCCTGAAATGTTGTCCTATAACCGGGATGAGACTACGTCTCAGCAAGTTCTACCCCCAAAGACCCGATTAGTAAACTAATACACCTTAAGGCTGCCTATGCACAACATGAGTCAGAGGACTTACCTTGGCCTCAGATTTCACCTGCATATTAGCATAGATCAAATAGGCACCCAAGCAATCACATCACTGATCGAAGCATTGATCAAATCGACTTGATCGATTACACACCAACAAGACCACTCACGGTCATTTCCATTCAATCAATCAATTCACAACATTAGATCAAGGCAAAGGTTAATCGACCTAGTCGATTAGATGTCATCCAAATCATTCCCCACGGTGGAATATCTAGAAGTCAGGCCACGTGCATTCTCCAGAGGACATACCAAGTCTCCGAGCCACGTGCCTCAAACTTTAGGCCCGTGTGCATTCTCTAAGGTGACCTCTTCGCCAAAGTGGTACATCAAGTCACCGAGCCACATGCCCTTTTAGACACCATTCTCAAATATTGGACCCACATGCATTCTCTAAGGCACTAGTTCACCAAAGTGACGCATCAGATCACCGAGCCACGTGTCATTTTAGATGCCATTCTCGAATACTAGACCCACGTGCATTCTCTAAGGGACTAATTCACCAAAGTGACGCATCAGATCACCGAGCCACGTGTCCTTTTAGATGCCATTCCGGATCGTCGGGCTCACGTGCATTCTCTAAGGCACTAGTTCCCCAAAGTGATGCATTAGATCACCAAGCCACGTGCCCTTTTTAGATGCCAATACTTAATCACCGAGCCATGTACCCTTCTCCAGGTGATTTACTTTCTACCGTGATTCCATTATGAAACAACACCTCTCTCTATAGTTCTCCAATCTACTATCGATACCCAATTATTTCTCAATCAAATAATCAAATCAACTCAATAGGAACATATCCTAAAATTCACAATTTAAATCAATTCCATACAAATTGAAGCTCAATTAAATAAATGGACCGTGCCACGACAATCAGCACGAAATTCCGGTAACTAGCCATCCCGGTTGAATTTCCGGAAAATAAATAATTACATAATTAATTTCGAGAATTAAATAAATAATTACAATAATTTTAATTTAGCACAATATAACGCTCAATTAAATAAACAGACTGCACCACGATCATCAACATAAAATCCCGGTCACTAGCCATCCCAGTTGAATTTCTGGAAAATAAATAATTAAATAATTAATTTTGAAAATTAATATTTAATTCCTAAAAATTCCATTTAAGCCCGAATTGCCTAATTAATACCCGATAAGGGTCGGGAAAAATCCCAAGAAACATCCAATAAATACTATAGGCAATTCTCTATCCAAGTACACTAACCACCTAACTAATATGCAATGCAACCAACTAATAATCGCTAATCCATTCTAATCTAACCACATAATTACACTTAACTAACACTAATCAACCTTTAAGTATAATTAGCAAACTAAGAAGGCATTAGTGAGCAAAAGTTACTCAATACGACGGGATCGATGCGAGGATCGACTTTCCTAAAAGCGGGCGGAGCATCCGGGCTCGGGAAGACGGCCAAAGCGATCCACGAAGCTGTTGCTATACCCATTTCTGCAACCCTTTGCTTGCTGCTGGTTGGGGCTGGATTCGGGGCTAAGATGGCGAGGCAAGGCCGATTGGAGGGCGAGGGAGCTCCGGTGAGGCCGAACGGTGGCCGGACGGCAGCTCGGCTGCTTCCTCAACCGTTCACGAGGCTGAGACGAGACCTAATAGGAGCTGGATGGTAGCTCGACCGGACGGGGGCAGATGGCGTATGGGCTAGCGAGCGCGAGGTGAACGGCGGCGACGGCAGCTCCGGTGCGACTGCAGTTCCTTCTGGCGTCGCCGGTTGCTGTTTCTACTTATGCTCGTCTTCGAACGACCGAAGAGGGAGAGGAAGAGAAAGGGTGGGGGGCGGAGCTGCGATGGCAGCTCTGGTTTCGGCTACTGACTGCGACGGCGAGCTGCTTCTGTCTTCATGCGACTTCAGCTTCTTCCTTTGGAGCTGTTGGGTAGTTCGCACGAACAAGAAGAGGGAGAGAGAGTCGGTCAGGAGAGGGAGGAAGAGATAAGAGAGATTGAGTTTGAAAAGTCAAAAGTAAAAAGTGAAAGGAGTAAAGTGGGAGACAACAAAACATTCGGTGGAGAGGGCTGCGTACGAGAGAGAGAGAGAAAAAAAAAAAAAGAAAAGTTGCGGCCAAGAAAGGGGGGAAACGTACACAAGAAGGAGGGAAAAGAAAAGGTATTTACCCAAAATGGAAAAAGAAATGGGAAGAAAACTAAAAGAAAAGAATTTCCCTAAATAGAAAATTCTCATCCCAGTTTCTTTTGAATAAGCTCATAGATTCCCAAAAGTAATTTCAAATTAGAGTTCTTGGTCCCCACTTGCATTTCTGCATCCAATTTTCCTCTTGAATTTCTCTCAAATGACTCATAAAATCAATTGATGTCTCACTTATCAAATTGATTATTTTCCTCATCCAAGGATCCCTCATGCTTCTCAATTTTACAATCCCCGGCTTCAACTGAACGAAAATGGCCATAAACCAACTTTTTCCCAAAAAGTCTTAGTTGTCAGAAAAAATATTCTAAGACTGAGTCGACGTTCCTAAAATTTATTGTGACAAAACAGAATCTTCAATTTCTAAAACCGGACTCAGATTGGCAGTTAATTTTACTCGAGCGCGTTTTTAGTGTGACATAGGCTATCAGGTGGTTTTCAGAACTGTTTAGGACAAATGACCCGTGGTCGATTTTATTCGAGCCACGATGAACCCACTCGACACATTGGCGACTCTCGATTGTCGTGAAAATCTCAACGATTCAAATACGGACAAAGGGTACCAAAACGACAGTAAAATCAAATTAGTGCCAGTCGACGAGAGTTTTCCAATTTAGTGGAGTCACCCATGATCGGTCATTCATTAGTCAAACCGACCTATCTCTCGATTTCAAATCGATTTTATACTGTGCCACAATGATCTCTAAAGATGAGCACGGTTGAGAAGTCAATTCCTGTTCGAATTCTCAAGTCTATTTGCCTTAAAGTCCTTAATAGCTTACCCAGCTAGTCTAGTTATCTTGTGAGTGGCCAACTCAGAGAAAAACACTGCAGTTGCGTTGATGAAATGCTCAATTTATCTAATCGGAATCAGAACCTGAAAATCTGGATGTCACAACTCTTCCCCTCTTATAAAAATTTCGTTCTCGAAATTTAAACCTTTACCAATCCTTATACAAAAGGTGGGGGTATTGTCGTCTCATTGAGTCTCACTTTTCCATGCTAATCCTTCGGTCTCGTGGTATTGTCCGACCACTTTGACCAAGGAGACCATCTTGGTACACAAAATCTGCTCTTGCTGAATCAACAACTGAACTGAGCTTCTCACATATGACACTCTGTCTTGTAATCTTTCTTCACTTTCTTTCACCACTGAAATTCTGAACCCTCTACTATGCATTGTTTAAGAAAGAACCCTCTGAAAAATCTACCAAACTTGTAATCTCTGATCTAGATTCGAAATATAATTCATTCCCGACACTCCATGCCGGTGAATTATCTGATGCACACACACTTCGGTATACCCATTCAAAACAAGATCTATTCGTACTGTACCAAAGTGGACCAACTCCATCTAGCAATCGACCACTACCCTAAAATGGTATCAGTAATCCCCCGACTCCTTAGTAAGCTTGTACAATGTTCCATTGTGATATATTTTCATTCCCACTTCAGACTCTCGAGTGATGGTAAAAGTCTTTCGGGTTTGCATTACTGAACTTCCACTTACTGACACCTCTGACACTTACAACCTACCCGGTGGTATCTATCTTCATATCAGCCTACTAATCTAGCTGACGCCAATTCTAATATGCTTGCACCATCTGGTCAAAAACTGCAATACTACAGTGAATTTCTGACAAGGTCTTTTCCCTGAGTGTAACACTGTCAAGTGCCCTCAATCACTCATGGAACCCGAACGTTCCATCCTCAGAAATCTTAAGGTCAGATTCTTTCTTACCAGTATCCTCTTATAAGGTCTTCTGAACATCTCTGTCTGTCAACTAAATGCTTGATTCTAACTGGAACATATGGTTCAATTTTGAGGGCGGCTATAAAATTCAAAAGGTAGCCTACCTCAAATTTGAAAACTAACTTTCGAATCCTTTTCAAGTAAAGTCTATACTTTAGCCAGTCTATGCACAATTGAAGACTCTCGGCTCAACACATTAATGACTCATTTCGTTCCTCCAAGGTGATACCCAATATCACTATTATAGTCTTGCCAAAATTATGATTCACGACACCGTTTCATATTCCACTTATTGGGTCTCAATTGGTGGGACGATTATGCAACAATCTTCTCATGTTGTATCAATACGTACCTAGTCCTCTACAAGACGCATCACTAAAGACTTCGTGCTTTCCAAAGCCAAATGAAAAGTTTAGAATAAGTGCGGTAACCAGTTCTTACTTAAGCTCTAGCAAGTATCTTTGCACTTGTCTATGCCTATGAATTTCTCCTCTTTCTTAAGAGGTCAAGCCTGCGATGATATTGATACTGAAAATTCTTTCACGAACCTTCTGTAGTAATCTGTCCAATCTCCACGGCTTCTAAACTCTGACATTGTTGTTGGTTTCGGTCCATTAACAACTTATTCGATTTTGGTTGGGTCCATGAAGATTCCTTTACCTATAATCACGTGACCACTCTTAGGGGCTCTCGTGATCCTTAGCACTTAATGAATACCCTAGAATGTCGCTACACCACACGATCACCATTGATCTAGATATTCTTTGGACACTCGGTTTTTCAAATCTATGACAGAGGCTGGAGCGTTCGTCAAATCAAACGGCTTTACATTATTCTTATTGGAGAAAAATTCCTTGAGTGTTTTGAAGTTGACAAAACATTTCCATTAGTCTAGTCTGAAGACTTGCAGACTATACTATCAAAGTCTAAAGACCTCTGGACTGCCAGACTCAATACTCAAAGTCTATCCTCATTGACTGTTTCTAAGACTGTCGAAGAAGGCTTATCCGAAACGAAGAATTTCGTTAAGGATTTAATTTTGTCGACTAAAGAAGATCTCTTGGCTGGATATAGCATTTCGGAATCCATCATTATAATCAAGATAGATTTAGGGATTTTAGATCCGTTGATTGGCGAAGTATACTTGTAAGGTTCTACTTATGGAAACCAAGATCCTGATTGTATGGGCGAGCAGGATTGATGGGCTATCATCATGTTCCTTAAATAGCTTGAAAATCTTCCTAATTGATTATGTCCAATGGGTAGATTGGAAGAATTCCTTTGGTAAGTGCCAACGGGTGTGATGGCATAAAGGAGTATATAAGGAAGAAGTTCCAGTTGTTCAAGTGTGTGCGCGATAGAAGAATTCCAAAGTCTGAAGCTCCTTGTTCTTTGTCAATCAAATTGTTGAGCGAAATCTTGTACGCAAAAGAGAATTTATATCGTTGAGAGACCTTGAGGAAGTGTAGCAGAGTCTCTACACTGTGGAATCAAGGAAGAGCTTTTCTGTAACAACTCTTTTGTTCATAGTGGAATCCAGCCGGTGGGCTGTCAGTGCGGAAGAGTGGATGTAGGCTTGGATTAAGCCGAACCACTATAATCTCTATGTTCATATTCTCTTCTCTACGCTCTTTTACTTTGATCATAACTCGCTTTGAAAATTTCCTTTTCATAATTTATTGTTGATTAGTGCTGCACACTTATATCTAGAAATTGTTTTTACACCTATTCACCCCCCTCTAGGTGCTCATACTAGCTTTCACAATTCTCACAAAGGCCTAAATCAAGTGTGAAATGTTGTCTTCAGTATAACCTCCTTCCTGGTTCTCAACTGAAGATAACCTGTCCTCAAGTCGATCCTTGAAGACATCAACACTCTTTATAACAAGTCACCCAATTCGTTGATCTTTGAGAATGAACACTTATCCTTGATTGTCACTTGATTGAGTCGACTATAGAATGGGCTCATGGAGCATCGCCGACCCTTTTCTTTTCGATAGCACATGCGGAAGCAGTTATAAAAATTCCCAAGCAATAAAGCAATGGGATATATAAGTAGGACTAGAAACTTGAACCTAAAAACCAACACTCTTATGTACATCTATAATGACTCAGTCATACATGTACATACACAAACCATGCTAAAAAGGTTGGTTTCTACTCAAATAGATTCTACAGCAACAGTCATTAGGATCCTACTCTGGATCATCCTCAAGGTTCTCCTTCAGATACTCCCCTTCGAGTTCTTTCTCCTTAGGTTCTTCATCAAGGTCCTGAAATGTTGTCCTATAACCGGGATGAGACTACGTCTCAGCAAGTTCTACCCCCTAAGACCCGATTAGTAAACTAATACACCTTAAGGCTGCCTATGCACAACATGAGTCGAGGACTTACCTTGGCCTCAGATTTCACCTGCATATTAGCATAGATCAAATAGGCACCCAAGCAATCACATCACGATCGAAGCATTGATCAAATCGACCTGATCGATTACACACCAACAAGACCACTCACGGTCATTTCCATTCAATCAATCAATTCACAACATCAGATCAAGGCAAAGGTTAATCGACCTAGTCGATTAGATGTCATCCAAATCATTCCGCACGGCGGAATATCTAGAAGTCAGGCCACGTGCATTCTCCAGGAGGACATACCAAGTCTCCGAGCCACGTGCCTCAAACTTTAGGCCCGTGTGCATTCTCTAAGGTGACCTCTTCGCCAAAGTGGTACATCAAGTCACCGAGCCACATGCCCTTTTAGACACCATTCTCGAATACTGGACCCACATGCATTCTCTAAGGCACTAGTTCACCAAAGTGACGCATCAGATCACCGAGCCACGTGTCCTTTTAGATGCCATTCCGGATCGTCGGGCCCACGTGCATTCTCGAAGGCACTAGTTCCCCAAAGTGACGCATTAGATCACCAAGCCATGTGCCCTTTTTAGATGCCAATACTTAATCACAGAGCCATGTACCCTTCTCCAGGTGATTTACTTTCTACCGTGATTCCATTATGAAACAACACCTCTCTCTATAGTTCACCAATCTACTATCGATACCCAATTATTTCTCAATCAAATAATCCAATCAACTCAATAGGAACATATCCTAAAATTCACAATTTAAATCAATTCCATACAAATTGAAGCTCAATTAAATAAACGGACTGTGCCACGGCAATCCGCACGAAATTCCGGTCACCGGACATCCCGGTTGAATTTCCGGAAAATAAATAATTACATAATTAATTTCGAATATTAAATAAATAATTACAATAATTTCAATTTAGCACAATATAAAGCTCAATTAAATAAACAGACTGCATCACGATCATCAGCATAAAATCCCGGTCACTGGCCATCCCAGTTGAATTTCTGGAAAATAAATAATTAAACAATTAATTTCGAAAATTAATATTTAATTCCTAAAAATTCCATTTAAGCCCGAATTGCCTAATTAACACCCGGTAAGGGTCGGGAAAAATCCCAAGAAGCATCCAATAAATACTATAGGCAATTCTCTATCTAAGTACACTAACCACCTAACTAATATGCAATGCAACCAACTAATAATCGCTAATCCATTTTAATCTAACCACATAATTACACTTCACTAATACTAATAAACCTTTAAGTATAATTAGCAAACTAAGAAGGCATTAGTGAGCAAAACTCACTCAATACGACGGGATCGACGCAAGGATCGACTTTCCTAAAAGCGGGCGGAGCATCCGGGCTCGGGAAGACGGCCAAAGCGAGCCACGAAGTTGCTGCCATACCCATTTCTGCAACCCTTTGCTCGCTGCTGGTTGGGGTTGGATTCGAGGCTGAGATGGTGAGGCAAGGCCGGCGGAGGGCGAGGGAGCTCCAGTGAGGCTGAACGGTGGCCGGACGGCGGCTCGGCTGCTTCCTCAACCGTTCATGAGGCTGAGCCGAGACCTAACAGGAGCTAGACGGTAGCTCGAACGGATGGGGGCAAATGGCTTACGGGCTGGTGAGCGCGAGGTGAACGGCAGCGACGGTGCTCCGACACAACGGCGACGGCAGCTCCGGTGCGACTGCAGTTCCTTCTGGCGTCGCCGGTTGCTGTTTCTACTTATGCTCGTCTTCGAACGACTGGAGAGGGAGAGGAAGAGAAAGGGTGAGTGGCAGAGCTGCGACAGCAGCTCCGGTTTCGACTGCTGACTGCAACGGCGAGCTGCTTCTGTCTTCATGCGACTTCAACTTCTTCCTCTGGAGCTGTCGGGTAGTTCATACGAACAAGAAGAGGGAGAGAGAGTCGGTCACGAGAGAGAGGAAGAGATAAGAGAGATTGAGTTTGAAAAGTCAAAAGTAAAAAGTGAAAGGAGTAAAGTGGGAGACAGCAAAGCATTCAGTGGAGGGGGCTTCGTACGAGAGAGAGAGAGAGTGAGAGAGAGAGAGAGAGAGAGAGAGAGAGAGAGAGAAAAGAAAAGTTGCGGCCAAGAAAGGGGGGAAATGTACACAAGAAGGAGGGAAAAGAAAAGGTATTTAGCCAAAATGGAAAAAGAAATGGGAAGAAAACTAAAAGAAAAGAATTTCCTCAAATAGAAAATTCTCATCCCATTTTCTTTTGAATAAGCTCATAGATTCTCAAAATTAATTTCAAATTAGAGTTCTTGGTCCCCACTTGCATTTCTGCATCCAATTTCCCTCTTGAATTTCTCTCAAATGACTCATAAAATCAATTGATGTCTCACTTATCAAATTGATTATTTTTTTCATCAAAGGATCCCTCATGCTTCTCAATTTCACAATCCCCGGCTTCAACCGAACGAAAACGGCCATAAATCGACTTTTTCCCAAAAAGTCTTGGTTGTCAGAAAAATATTTAGAGACTGAGTCAACGTTCCTAAAATTTATTGTGACAAGACAGAATCTTCAATTTCTAAAATCGGACTCATATTGGTAGTTAATTTCACTCGGGCGCGTTTTTAGTGTGACCTAGGCTATCAGGTAGTTTTCAGAACTTTTTAGGACAAATGACCTGTTGTCGATTTTCTTCGAGCCACGATAAACCCACTCGACATATTGGCGACTCTCAGTTGTCGTGAAAATCTCAAGGATTCAAATATGGACACAGGGTACCAAAACGACAGTAAAATCAAATTAGTGCCGGTCGACGAGAGTTTTCCAATTTAGTGGAGTCACCCACGATCGGTCATTCATCTCAGTCGAACTGACCTATCTCTGATTTCAGATCGATTTTATACTATGCCGCAATGATCTCTAAAGATGAGCACGGTCGAGAAGTTGATTCCTGGTCGAATTCTCAAGTCTATTTGCCTTAAAGTCCTTAATAGCTTACCCAGCTAGTCTAGTTATCTAGTTAGTGGCCAACTCAGAGAAAAACACTGCAGTTGCGCTGATGAAATGCCCAATTTATCTAATCGGAATCAGAACCCGAAAATCCGGATGTCACAATTCATTTGGGGGTTAACTTGCTAATGTAACTTTATTCCCTTCCTTTCAGCTATTGCATATTGTAGCAGTCCACCCAAGTTTCAACGGTACAACTTTCAAGCTTTTCCCTTTCATTATCTACAGGGCTTATGAAAGCTCTTTATCCCACTCTTCATCAGCTTGTCTTTGTACTTTCAGCCGACTTAAAATTCTCTGCCACACTTGTTTTGAGAAAGGATATTGAAAGAATTGTAACTCAAAATTCTATTCACATTATTCCCAGGCAACTTTTAATTTCTTAGTGGGGTTTTTCTGTGTCAAATTGGTCCAGTAGAAGAATATTGATTCATATTATCTGTTTCAGATAGTCATGTTCTTTTTGTCACGATTATTCAAGCATGGCAATTTTATGCTAGGCAAGGTAAATTTGTTCCATTGGTTAGCAACTTATTATCTCCTGTAATACTAAATAATAATTTGGTCCTCTCGATCAACGAAACATAGACCAAAGGCCAAAAATCAAATTATTAATGGAGAACCATGTTTGGAGGTGGTTGAGGTGTGAGCTAAAAATGAAATCACCGTGCAGATGGAACATCCTGTTGAGAAGACATTCCTCAGCATACATTTCCTTTGAGGCGAGCAACTCCTTGACCGACCATCATATTCCACACAATTTACTATCGTCTTCTTCATGTGGCATAGTTGTGAGCATGTTGAGAAAGGACCCAAGCAGAGACACAATTGAAGAGTTACTCAGATCAATCAAAAACCGCAACTATCTTGGTTCACCTTACGGAATTGTGAAATCCTACTTTAAGAGATCCACATGATTTTTATTGGCTGATATTGTGAGTGGCACGTCAGTACACACGAAATTGCAAAGAAACTGCAGGAGAGGAAGCGCTTACATGGTATGATTGGAGATGGTGTGAATGAAGCCTCTGCTTTGAAGAAGGGGACATTGGGATTGCAATTGCTGATGCCACCAATGCTGCTAGTAGTGCTTGGAGTGTCCTCATTGAAACGGGCTTTAGTGTCATTATAAGCACTGTGCTGACCAGCTGGGCTACATTTCAAAGAAAGAAGGATTACACTGTTAGTGATTTGGATTGTGTTTCCAATGGATTATGCACCAAGGCTCTGCATATTGCTAATTGTATTCCTAGCTTACTATAAGTTGACTAAAATTTTGCAGATTTATGACATCTCCATTACAATTTGTATTGTGGTAAGTGTCCTACCTTTAATGTAGACTCAAGACAATAAAAAATATTCCCTCATGAAAGTTCATGCATCCAGTCTTTTGCAGTTTGGCTTTATGTTCATTGCTTTGATCTGCAAGTTTGACTTTGTGCCCTTTATGGTTTTGATCATTGCCATATTAAACACTGACAAGATGATGGGTTTTTCATTCTTGTACTCCTGGTTTTAAACATAGCAGATTAAGAAAGACCTGTCTGACTAGTTTTTTCTACCAATCTCAGGAATGATCGTGAAAATCTCCAAAGATTGAGTGAAGCCATCTCCCTAGCAAGATAGCTGGAAGTTGAAAGAAAATTTTGCTACTGGAATTGTTCTTGGAGGTTACCTGGCACTAATAACTGTAATATTCTTTCAGGCCATAAAAGATGTGGACTTCTCAGTAAGAATCTGTTTCTTGTGTGTTTTATACTTCTGTCTCTTGTGTATGTCTTTCGTTGAATTACTGGAACGAAAAGTAATAAGATATCGCTTCCCTATTCTAGGGTGCAGGACAAGTTTGGTGTAAAATCAATCAGAAAAGACTGTGTATTAAGAAAAACCCTGCATTGCGTTAATTTTGGGCTATTTTTATCCCACAAACCGCCTTAACTACCAATAAAGACTATGGCAAAGAAAAGCGAGAAGCTTATTGGGCAACTGCACAGAGGACTCTCCACGGCCTTCAGCCTCCTGAAACCAGCAACCTTTTCTCTGACAAGAGTAGCTACAGAGAGCTTTCAGAGATTGCAGAGCAAGCCAAATGACGAGCCAAGGTAGTGAGTGAGCACCTAATTCTCATACTTCAATGCCCGTAAGAAAATTGTGTTATTTACTGAAATACATAGTTCCACCTACTTTGCTTCCATGCCTGTTTGCTTGCCTGATAACTGAAGTTCAAAGGCCATGCTGTATTTAACGGAGTTTGAGAGCCTTGCTTTCTCGATATAGAGTTTAAACCATTCGCTGCTAGCAGTTCCTTTTCGCCATTTAAGTTCTACATGCCATGGTAAGGCAAACTGAATCTGTTGTTGCAGGCATCGTGACCTACACACTCTGAAGGGCTATGTTGAATCCATGGTCAAGCTGAAAGGCTTGGACATCGATTCCATTCAGCAGCATTACACATTCTGAAGAGCTTTCCATTCGAAGCAGAAGGGATCATATCATGAGAAATGGAAAGAGGTCTTGAGGATTATGACGACGAAGAAGCGTATGAACCTTTTAGTAGTCTATAGGACAACTGAAACCGATGTGGCTGGCAATCAGGGCTGCATATTTTCGCTATGACCAGTTTAATGCATGAGGGCTGCTTTCTCTTTGACAGAACGAGATTTAACTTTTCGTTAGCCATGTTCAAGTCGATTGGTGTATCTTTTTTGGATCCTAATAATTATGTTTTGCTTGAAGCATGATCTTGTCGACAATTCTCAACAGTGGTCTGCCCGGTAAAAGAAGAGATAAGGAAAAACAAAAGTTTTTGGCGTTAAATAAGTCTTTCTTGTTTATGACCAAAGAAAAAAAGTATTTTTTGTCAAATAAGCGATTACCATAAAAGGTTTCCAGTGAATCTCTACATTTCATTTTTTCCGTTTGTGCGCAGCCCAAGTGTTGATGAGTTATAACGAGAAAAGACGCGCCTTCTAAGGATTTATGATATTTTTGTTTCTAGTTAAGAAATAACAAAGATGAAATATTTTCTCACACTTAATCCATTAAAAGTAGATGGAAAGACGCATTATTTGTACGAATTGCGACAATGGGGAGTGGTCACTTGGGTCAAGGGGCTTATAGGATGACAAAGGAGGTAGATATGAACCGAATTGTGCATCGAACGGGGGAAAGCGACTCCAGAATTTATACATATAGATATACATATACCTATATATATATATATATATATATATATATATATATATATATATATGAAAATTGGAGTTAATTCATGAAGGCGCGAGATAATGCTTTAGCTTTAGAACTCCAAAGTTAAGCATGTTCAAGTGGGAAAATTGTTCACTTGTACGCTAAATGACAAAACTGTGAGACTCAATATGAGACAAGCCGAAGTGAACAATACCTCAATAATTTAATCCAGCTTCAAAATACCATGTCAAAGTGGGACCACGTCCAATAGGTGTGTGGTTTGAGGATTCTTTATTTTTGGGCAAGAAAACATACGTAGATATCATTAATAATTGTTTAGATGAGCTACATCCAAACTTAAAACATCCAAGAGATTCGATGGGGGATATTGGACCCAGTTGTCCAGTAAAATGTTTTTTTGCTAGGCTTTCACCACCCAGTCAGCAGCTCCATTCGCATCTCTTCTACAATGGGTGATTTTGATGGGCCGGATCTTGGCTAATAGTTCGTGGGCTTCACAGAGTAGGGGCTTGATTTCCCAGCTTATCCTACTCGCGCAAGCTTCCTCCCAGCTCATATCCGTGCGTGCCCTTTGCTGATCTGTAAAAGAGCTTATCACTTCCACTAACTCATATTGATATGTTTGGATTTCCCAGCTCGTTTCTTCCTGTTCTGCAACTGAGTTCTTCGACAGCCATTTTAGGGTTACGACCACGGCGATGGCTTCCACTTGAATGGCCGAATCTGCTCTCACCGATCGGGCAAAACTAGTAATCAGCTTCCCCGCATGGTCCCTGCACACTCCGGCAACCGCGGCTTCTCTGGTTTCGCTAATAAAAGAACCATCTACGTTCCATTTGAAGCAGCCGCGGGTTGGAGGGTTCCATTGAGTAGGTGAGTCTGATTTTTGGGCATTTCCTTTAGTTCTTCGGGATATGCAGTTGCTGATCTGTTGGTACTTGCTGAGGGCTGATTCAAAGAGATTCGTTGAGCATGGTCGCTGGTTTCGAAATACCAGATCATTCCTCCCTCGCCATATCTGCCACAACAGATGGGTAAGTAGCTCGAAAGGGATCGTTGGGTGTTGGAAGTCATGGATCCACTTTTCTATACGGCTTATTTGGTGTTGATTGATGTAGATCTGGATTTGGGGGTGTTCCCATACCAATTTCGTCCATGGGCAGAGGAGGAAGAGTTGTTCGCTTGTTTCCGGGAAGCTGTGGCAGAACGGGCATAGGTCATCTGAGATTATTTGTCTGCGCTGGAGGTTAGCTCTTGTTGATAAAGCATTATGAAAGATATTCCATAGGAAATGCTTGTATTTCGGTTGTGTGATAGCCTGCCATAAACGACGCCATAGTGTTTTCGGGATTTAGAAGGAGGAGGAGGCTTCATTCTGTTTTTGGTTTTGCTTTATGACTTGTTTGCAATGATATGCGCTTTTAATTGTATATGTGCCTGTTTTGGTCGATGTCCATATAATTTTATCCTCCGCATTTGTCCTACTTAAAGGAAGCGCTAGAATTTCTTCCTCTATATTCCGATCGAACAATTCCCTGATTGTGGTTTCCTTCCAAGCCATTTGGGCTTCATTCACTAAGTCCGACACCATTTTAAGATCACCCCTGTTTGCTGGCCCTCCAATAACTCCTTTAGGTAGCCATCGGTCCTCACAATATGAACCTTCTCACCATTGCCAATAACCCAATGAGAAGAGGGTATAATCATATTACTCCCAATTATTAAACTCCGCCATCCCCAAAAGGGGTTGCTGCCACTTGCTACTTGTAGGAAATACCCATTTGGATAGTATAGCCCTTTAATGACCTTGCCCCATAGAGTTTCAGGCTGCTAGAGTAATCGCCATGCTTGCTTAGCGAGCATAGCTTCATTGAAGATAATCAAATCCCTGAATCCCAATCCACCTATTTCTTTCCTGTCCTTTAAGACTTCCCACTTTTTCCAGTGGACTCCTTTTTGTTGATCGTTTGTTTTCCACCAGAAATCTGCAACTTTTCTTTCAATAGCTCAGCAAATGGATAGTGGGATTTTGAAGACTCGACATAACGCATCGCGGTATAGCTTGTACCACTGCTTTGATCAACATTTCTTTTCCTGCTTTGGACATTAATTTCTCTTTCCAGCCCTCTAGTTTTGCATTTACTCTTGATAAAATCCATGCAAACATCTCATTCTTTGATCGACCCTAGTCTGGGACTCTCATCTTAGTTGCCAATCTCTATTTTAGGGCTAATGGACAGTCCCTACTAAAGAATATCCCTGATTTATTCAAATTAATAGCTTGACCAGATGCAAAACAGTACTGATTCAAAATAGCAGCTACATTCTGACATTCTATAAGCTTCCCATCCATGAATAGTATAAGATCATCTGCAAACATTAGGTGGGAGGGGGTAGGGTAGTCCCTATTAAGTTTGATCCCTCTTATGCTACGATCATCAACAGCTTTATGCAGCAACTGAGATAGAACATTTGAAACTATAATGAAGAGATATGGGGATAATGGATCACCTTGCCGTAGTCCTTGAGATGGTTTGAAAAATGGTAGATGCTGTCCGTTCACTTTGACACTATAGGAGACTGTAGAAACACATTGCATCACCCAAGAGGTCCACTTGTCGTGGAATCCCATTCTTCGCACGCAAGCCTCTAAAAAATCCCACTCAACTCGATCGTAGGCTTTTTTCATATCTAGTTTAAAGATTGCCTGGAATTTCCTTCTTCGGTGACATGTTCTCAATTGATGAAGCACTTCTTGCACTAGTAACACGTTATCTTGAATTAACCTTCCTTGGACAAAGGCACTTTGTTCCATAGTAATCAGTTGGGGGAGGTATTTTTTCAGCCTGTTAGCTAGTACTTTGGAGATGATTTTGTAAGCAAAATTGCACAAGCTAATAGGTCTGAATTGATCCAATTGTTCTGGATTTTTTACCTTTGGGATGAGAGTGATTGTAGTTTTATTCAGCTCTAGATTGAGGTGGTCAGACTCACAAAATTGGGTAATTTCTTTTTGGATATCTGAGCTGATTTCATTCCAATGGTGCTGGAAAAAAATTCCATTCAGTCCATCCGGTCCTGGTGCTTTCAGAGCACCCAATTGAAAGGTGGCAAGCTTGATTTCCTTGGGTGTGAAAGCTCCGGTTAGTGCCTGGTTCATTTCTTCTGTCACCAGACATGGTAGTTGATCCAAAACTGGCTGAAAGTTTCGATCCCCCGCTAATGTGTAGAGTTCTTGAAAAAAAGCTATGGTCAGCTGACTTATTTGTCTCGGATCACATATCCATTCTCCCTCTGGATTTTTCAGCATAGTGATTCTATTCCTCCGTCTTCTTTGCACTGTTGTTGCATGAAAAAACTTAGTATTTTTATCCCCCCATTTGAGCCATTTAATACGGGATCGCATCCCCCAATAAATTTCCTCTTGTCGCCATAACCGTTCTATCTCATCTCTCAACCATTGCATTCTATTTTTATCATAATTCCAATTTGGACAGTCGGTTAGTTGTATTGCCTTTCTGGCATTAGAAAACTTTTTCTTACTCCATGGATGAAGTTTCATGGTAAGATGTTTGAGTTTACTGCACAATCTTTATGTCCTTTCAGCTAGCCCCCTACATGTTGTTGGAGAAATCTCAGTGAAAGTGTTTTGAAGTTGACAAAACGTATCCATCAGTCTAGTTTGAAAGTCCGCGGACTCGTCGTTAAAGTTTGAAGACTTCCGGACAGCCGAGACTCAAGACTCAAAGTCTATCCTCATTTGAGTCTCTAATCCGTTGAAGAAAGGTTATCCGGAACCTGGATGTTTTGTTCGGGATTTAACCTTATCATCCGGAGAAGATCTCGTGGCTGGAGAAGACGTATCAGAATCCTTTGATTGATCAAGTTTGATTCAATGACTGAAGATTCGATGATTGTCTAAATATTATTGGAAGGTTCTACTTATGGAAACCGAGATCACGATTGTATGGGCGGGGGATTGATGGGCTATCAACACGTTCCTTTAATAGCTCGAACAATCTTCCTAATTGATTCCGTCCAACGGGTAGATTGGAGGAATTCATTTGGAAAGTGCCAACGGGTATGATGGCATAAAGGAGTATATAAGGAAGTCGTTCTTAGTTGTTCGAGGTGTGCGCGATAGAAGAATTCCAAAGTCGAAGCTCCTATTTGTTTAGATAAATCCCTTGAGCGAATACTTGTATACAAAAAGAGAGTCTATATTTGTGAGAGACCTTGAGGAGGTGTGGTAGAACATCTACACACTGTGGAATCAAGGCAAAGCTGTGCTGTAACTTCTCTTTTGATCATAGTGAAATCCAGCCGGTGGGCTGTCGGTGCGGGAATAGTGGACGTAGGCTTGGAATAAGCCGAACCACTATAAATCCCGTGTTCAATTTTCTCTTCCTTACTCTCTCTACCTCGATCGTATTTCATTTTGTTAATTAAAGAGAGAATTTACTTTCTATCATATGTTAAGAATTGCTTCCGTATATCGATAAATTGTTTAGGCACCTATTCACCCCCCCTCTAGGTACTCATACTAGCAATATCAATTGGTATGAGAGCCTGTGTACTTACTTTATTTGAAGTGTTTTACTTCATAGTAAAAGATCTATGGCTAGTATGCTAGCACCAGGGCTGATGGAAGGGCAAAGCAATACCAGACCACCCTACTTTGATGGAAAGGATTAAACATCTGGAAGAACAAGATGAAAGCTTTCCTACGATCAAAGGATCCTCTGGAATGAGACGTTGTAGAAAAAGGAATTACTCCTACCACTGCATCGAGTCTCGAAAGAGGAAAAGAAAGCTGAAGAAACCAGCGGAATGTCTCGGGAAGAAATAACCAAGAGACAAACACTCGATGCAAAAGCAATTTACTCCTTATATTGTGCTTTATCACCAACCGAGTATAATAGAATATCTTCTTGTGGTACAGCAAAAGAAGTTTGGGACAGATTGCATATCACCTATGAAGGAACAGTCGAGTGAAGGAAACAAGAATCAACATTCTTCTTGGTCAATCTGAAGCCTTGAGAATGAAACCGGGAGAATCAATAATCGACATGTTTAGTCGTTTTACAGATATTGTGAATGGTCTTGAAAATCAAGGTCAACCAACTTCGATCCCATGAAGGTAAACAAGCTACTGCGTGGACTCTCCAGGGATTGGAATCACATAAAGACTTCGATAAGAGAGACACAGAGAATTATGCCACTATATGTTGATGAGCTGATTGGAACTCTTCAGTCCTATGAAGTGGAAAGGATCAATGAAGATGAAGATCCAAAAGGTAAGAAATCCATTGCATTAAAATCAAATGATGATTTTGATGATACAGATTCTCGAAGATGATATGGACGATGAGGAGCTTGCTCTCATGATAAGAAGATTCAGAAAACTAAATAGAAAAGGAAGAAGGTTCAACTCAAAGAAACAAAGCTTTCAAAGACAACAGACCAAGTCTGTTGATGATGAGGAACCAAATAAAGATGTAGTATGCTTTGAATGCAAGAAAAAGGGACACATCAGACCCAACTGTCCTCTTCTGAAGAAGAAGAGAGGAAAAGCTGGAAAAATTTCGAAAAGCTCTCAAAGCTGAAACCCTGGAGTGATACGAGTGTGAAGAAAGTGATAATGAATATGCCAATCTATGTCGATGGCACAATCGGACTCGGACTACTGGATCGACTCGGGATCGACGAGTGAATTTGAGGCAAGTAATTTTAAAATTTGAGGCTAAATATATTGATGAACTAATTTTAAAATTCCTCTCAAAAGAATTTCCAAACTGAAAAAAAAGAAAACTCAGCTCTAAAACAAAAGGAAAATGTTTTAGCGAGAAAGAGTTAAAAGTCTAGACTTGTCTATTTTTTTCCAATCTTAAAGAAAATGAAGAAAATCTTTTAAAAGAAAATGCTTTTTAAAAACAGACTTATCAAATATATCAAAGAAATTTTCTATAGGGTCTGAAAAACTTGAGAAAATTCTTTCAGCACAAAGACCTTAGTTCAATAAGTCTGGTCTAGGTATGACGAAGAAACAATTCCCTTGATTGATTTTCCTAAAGTAAAAGAAAGAATTAAGAAAAGGCTTTCGAGTGAGGTTTACAAAAATCACTTCAAGAAAGTTTTTGTAAAACCTGTAGGTAGAAATGCTCTCAGATGTTCTAAGTGCAACAGTCCGGATCACTTTGAAAAAGAGTGTCATATGGTATGGAAACCTTTTAAGAAAGTATGGGCTAATACTTGTTTATCTTACTAACACCAAAGGACCCAAGAAAATTTGGGTACCAAAGAAAGCTTGAGACTTTATGTTAAATGCAGGTCTCCATCAAGAAACAGGTAAAGTGGCATCTTGACGGCGGATGCTCAAGACACATGACGGGGAGACTCAAATTGCTTTATAAAGCTTGCTCAAGTAAATGGTGGAAAAGTTTCATTTGGAGGAAACAACAAAGGAAGTATTGTGGGATTTGGAACCGTGAAAATTGGAACTCTCACAATAAGTAATGTTTCCTTAGTGGAAGGACTCAATTACAATCTTCTCAGCATTAGTCAATTGTGTGATCTTGGTTTCAAGATCTTCTTTCAAGAAGGAACATGTTACGGAATCGTAAAGACTCTACTCGATCTTTCTGGGTCGAAGACATGGAAATATCTATCTTACGGATGTGAAACCAAATGAATCGCAATGTCTTATCTCAATTCAAGACGAAGCAAGCTTATGGCACAAAAGCTTGGTCATGTCAACATGAAGCAATTAGCCAAAATCTCATCAAAGCAGCTTGTTCGAGGTCTACCCAAATTGCCATACCAAAAGACTGATTCATGCACTCCATGTATTCTGGGAAAGCGGGTAAGAAATTCTTTTAAGCTAATAAATTATGTCTCTACTAATCATGTACTACGGTTGCTGCATATGGATCTCTTCGGACCAACCGAACTCGAGTATTTGGGGTAAGAAGTATTGCCTAGTAATTGTTGATGATTACTCCCGTTTTTACTTGGGTATATTTCCTTGCAAGTAAGTCCGAAACCTTTTCGTATTTTGAAAAATTTGCTAAAAAGGTTCAAAATGAAAAAGGATGTGTTATCTCTAGTATAAAAACAGATCATGGAGGTGAATTTGAAAATCAAGATTTTACAAAATTCTGTGATGAATCGGTTTGTAAGCATGTGTTTTCCTCTCCATATACTCCTCAGCAAAATGGAGTTGTGGAAAGAAAGAACAGATCTCTTCAAGAAATGGCTAGAACTCTTTTAATTGAAAGTAAAATTTCTTCTCGATTTTGGGCTGAAGCTGTTTCAACAGCATGCTATATCATCAATAGAGTCTTCTTAAGATCTATTCTTCAGAAAACCCCTTATGAGTTATTCAAAGAAAAGAAGCCTATTGTTTCATACTTTCATGTATTTGGTTGTAAATGTTTTATATTGAAAAATGCAAAAGATCAAGTTGGTAAGTTTGAAGAAAGATCAGATGAATGTATCTTCCTTGGATATTCTACTTCAAGCAAAGCTTACAGAGTCTATAACAAGAAGAGTCAGTCTGTAGAGGAGTCAATGAATGTCAAATTTCAAGACTCAATGCAAGATGAATCAAGTCAGACTCATCAAGAAGAGTCTGAACCTACTCCAAACCCTCCAAAGTCTACAACTCAAGAAGCATCTCGGACTACGGAAAACTAGCATCAGGTTGTAAGTGAAGATCTAAATAAAGAAAGAGATCATCAACCAGAAAAATCAACAAGTAGCTGGAAGCATAAGTCCGGTCATCCCAAAGATCTTATAATCGGCGAAATGAATGAAGGAATTCGCACCAGATCCAAAAGGCGAGAAGAGTCTAGTCTTTGTGGCACTCGTTTCTGAAATTGAACCAAAGAGCATAGAAGAAGCTTTATCGATGAAAGCTGGATTGAAGCTATGCAAGAAGAACTCGAGACAATTTAGCATAAATGATGTACGGGAATTGACATCCAAACCAAAAGGTAAAACTGTTATTGGAGCCAAATGGGTGTTCATGAACAAGATGAACGAGAAAGGGAAAGTCGTACGAAATAAAGCAAGACTCGTGGCCAAGGGATAAACGCAAGAAGAAGGAATAGACTATGATGAGACTTACGCTCCAGTGGCAAGGTTAGAAGCTATTCGACTATTACTTGCGTTTGCTTGTTATAAGAATTTCAGGTTATTCCAAATGGACGTCAAAAGCGCCTTCCTAAATGGATTTATCCATGAGGAAGTTTATGTGGAACAACCACCAGGGTTTGAAGACCCAAAGAAGCCGGACTCGGTCTTCGGACTGAAAAAAGGCTTTGTATGGTTTAAAGCAAGCACCTCGGGCTTGGTACGACGGAGTTAAGTAAGTTCCTAATACAAAATGGTTTTGTCAAAGGTAAAGTAGATACGACTTTATTTATCAAGAAGGAAAAAAAAAGTTTCTTACTTGCTCAAATATATGTGGATGATATTATTTTTGGATCCACTAATGAAAGTACGTGCAAGAAATTTTCAAAGTCTATGCAAGATGAGTTTGAAATGAGTATGATGGGAGAATTAACATTCTTTCTTGGTCTTCAAGTAAAACAATTGAAGGAATGAACTTTTATTTATCAAGAAAAATATGTTAATGATCTTGTCAAAAGCTTTGGACTAGAAAAGTGCAAAAAGACCGACATACCAATGTCAAGTTCTTTAAAGATAGACAAAGATGAAGAAGGGAAGAAAGTTGATCAAAAGCTGTACGGGAGCATTATTGGATCACTTCTTTATCTTCTTGCTTCTAGACCTGATATTTTGTTGAGTGTTTGCATGCATCGTGCTAGGTTTCAATCGGATCCTAGAGAATCTCATCTCGGTCTTTGCGAAACGCATCATTAAATACGTCGCTTCATCATCAAGCATCGGTCTTTGGTATCCTAAGAAGGGAGACTTTAAACTTCTAGGATATTCGAGACGCGAGATCTGGCCGGTTGCGAGAGTTGATAGAAAGAGCACTTTAGGAACTTGCCGGTTGCTTGGAAGCGGAACAGTGTCTTGGTTTTCAAGGAAACAAAGCACGTGTCTCTTTCAACAACGAAGCGAGTATGTAGCTCTTGGAAGCTGCTGTTCGCAAATTCTATGGATAAAACAACAGCTAAGAGATTTTGAAATTGAAGACTCATGCACGGAGATTAATTGCGACAACACCAGCGCTATCAACCTCACCAAAAATCCAATTCTCCACTCAAGAGCAAAGCATATAGAGATTCGACATCACTTTATTAGAGATCATGTTCAAAATGGAGATGTTTCAATTCAATTTGTTGACTCAAAGAATCAACTGGCTGATATACTCACAAAACCTTTGGAGAAAAATCAATTTGAGTCTATACGGACCAGACTCAACATTTTGAGGTATGAGGATATCAAAGTCTAAAGACTTTCAGACTCGGGCTTACAAGACTTTATCTACGATCTTGGCTCGACCTTGGATCGTAAGTCTTTCTCTCTCCAATCTTATCTTGAAAAGGTACGATCATCGATTTGTGTTTAAATTGTTGCTATATTTAATTATCGTAAATATTGCATCGATTCATTTTCAAAAGGGAAGTTATTTTTGAAATAGCTATTTTTACGGATAAAGATAGTTATTTTGAAAAGGCATATTTGTATTTCCTTTGTGACGATTCGTTTACTCTTCTTTTTAACCGATTGAGCACTGTCGATTCCTCTTCACTTTTCTATTCACTTTTCTCTCAAAAACTCTAGAAAGCATCGATCCTCCATTCCCGTTTGTCTTCTTCGCTCAATCTTCAAAAAGTTGTCATCTTTCTGGGAAAGTCAAGCAATGAATCTTCCAAACACTAAGAAAGATGTCATCTTCACGAAAGTCCTCAAGAATCGCAGCGGGGGACCACAGAGAATGAGTGAGGAGCCTACGCACTTCGATCTTACTGAAGATGAAGTAACTCCAGATCAGCAACCGAGCCCACAACATTCTCAGCAGCGTCATTCTCCTCCATCTAGTCCTCAAGGCGTTGTTCATCAGGAAGAAATCATCGAGGAAGCAGACCCCGTAAGAGTTCAAAAGCCTGCTTTTATTTACAAGCTATATCGTGCTTTAAAAGGAATTCGTACTCCCTTGATTGATGAATTTCTTAAAGACAAAGGATATAGGAACAAATATATCTTTCTGCGAAAAATGGAAAGTTTGGGAATCGCTCGTAAAGGGGTGGTGAGGAAACCCTTGCGAATATCCCAAGTGATCCTCGTGGCGGGAGGCCGAATCTGTAGATGGGAATGACGATGACAATCTGTTCAGTCTATTTCAACCGAAAATGGGTATTGCGGCTGAAATTCAAGGAAAAAGGGAGATTTATTCAGATCAAAGGAACAAAAGGATCTATACTCTAAATTGCTGAAGCGTGGGGTAATAAACCCTAGGAGTGTGGATTTTGATTTTCTGGATCTTTGTGAAAGTGAACTTGAGGGAAAAGTTCAGTTATCTTCAACTTGAAAAGTTACGTTCGACTCAGCGAGGCTTATGCTGAATTGACTGCATATTTCTATTCAAATCTTAGCTTTTTAGATGCGAATAGATTCTCCTTCAGCGTTAAAGAACAAGACTATGTTGTGGATATGAACATCTTTGGCGAGATGTGTTAGAAGTTGAGAGAGGCAGATTTCAACCAATCAAAGTTTCCATTGCTCGGGCCACACTTGAACCGGTGAAGGACAGGAGAACAGAAGAGAAGATCACCTACTCAAGGATGAATGCATTCAACATCTTGCTTCACAAGATAGTGATTAATTGCCTTCGGCCGAAATCAACTTCCAAAAGCGATGTTTCAACCTCGAGGCAAAGTTGATGTATGCCATCCTCTGTGGAAAGAAGTTTTCTCTCCCTCATACTTGTTATGTTTCACATGTATAGAGCAGTGATGAAGGGCAGAGGTCAACTCCTTACCCAAGCCTTGTTACGAAGTTATTCGAGACATCCGAATATTCAGCCTCCGCAAATCTTTTGTGTTCGATCATGCGATCATATGGTGGTAGGACTGAAAATGGTGACCAAAATGCATCTGAAGGAACTGAGCAAGGAATTGGAGAAATTTAAGGAGAAGACTCCTGCCAAGTCTCATCAACTCTCTTCTGCTGCTAAGAGTCAAGGGAAGGAGCCCATGGCTGCTCCATCAAAGAGAAGAAGAGCTCTCCTCGTTGAGGATGAAGATGATGACGAAGACATCACCATCTCTCGCAATGGCTTTGAAGAATTTAAGTCGTCTGTTCCACGAAAGAATCGGAACAAAAGACGAAAGAAGCAGAGGAGAAGGAAGAAGAAGAAGAAAGAGAGAAGAGAAGGAAGAAGAAGAAAGAGAAACATAGCAAGAAGCGAGAGGAAGAAAGACACGTAGAAGAAAGAAAGAAGAAGGAGAACTGAGGAAATCTCTTCTCCACTGTAGGCATGGAAACGGGGGAGATCGGGAGATAGGAGTGACGTCTTCATATCCTGATGCAAGTGAAGGAGTCAGTCACTCGCCTGCAGACCCAGAAGATGTTTATGCATCTCAATTTCCAGAGGAAGGTCATGAAGCTTCATCGCCAAACCTGCGAGATTATGCTGATCCGCCATCGTCGCTTTTACTCCATCGGATTGAGCCGAAGCAAGTACTCAGACTGATAATGGAGCAAATTTTCGCAGAATCATGGATATTCTCTTGGAGATGAAAGGTCAGATTTATGCCTTGGGATGCGAAGTTCAAAGCTTGAAGAATGAAAGTCAAGCTTCTTCCTGTTCATTGAATGATAAGATGCAAGCCCTCTCTATTCGAGAATCAGGCCAATGCCAAGAGTGAGGAGGTTGTACAGCTGAAGGAAGACTTTAAAAGGCTGGAAGGCATCGTTCGAGTCTATGGAAGATATCCAGCTTGTCCGCGTTCCCAAGCAATCTTGACTTCATCTCATCCTTTTTAATGATGACAAAAAGGGGGAGAGATGCATGATTTGATAAAAAAACTTTTGATCTTTCAATCATTTTTAATTGTTTGTTGGATTGAGTTGTTGTTTAACTGTTTTTTGACAGACTTTAACTTTGTTTTCTGTCTGGATGAGAACTGATCTAGATTTGGACTTGACTGCTTCTATTAACAAGTATTGATATCTTATGGATGGTTTTATTATATACTAGACTAACCTATTTTCTGTGGGAGCAGACTCTAGTGTTAATCTTTTAGCCATTCATCTCTATAAGATATGCATATGTGTTTGAGAAATGTTTTGCAGGTCAAAGTTATCCAAATCTGCAGGAAGGTTTTGTCACCATCAAAAAGGGAGAGATTGTTGGAGAAATCTTAGTGAAAGTATTTTGAAGTTGACAAAACGTTTCCATCAGTCTAGTCTGAAAGTCTCGGGACTACGTTAGTTAAATCTGAAGACTTCCGGACAGCCGAGACTCAAGACTCAAAGTCTATCCTCATTGTGATCTCTAATCCGTTGAAGAAAGGTTATCCAGAACTGGATGTTTTGTTTAGGATTTAACCTTATCATGCGGAGAAGATCTCGTGGCTGGAGAAGACGTATCGTAATCCTTTGATTGATCAAGTTTGATTCAATGACTGAAGATTCGATGATTGTCTAAATATTATTGGAAGGTTCTACTTATGGAAACCGAGATGCGATTGTATGGGCGAACAGGATTGATGGGCTATCAACACGTTCCTTTAATAGCTCGAACAATCTTCCTAATTGATTCCGTCCAACGGGTAGATTGGAGGAATTCCTTTGGAAAGTGCCAACGGGTATGATGGCATAAAGGAGTATATAAGGAAGTCGTTCTTAGTTGTTCGAGGTGTGCGCGATAGAAGAATTCCAAAGTCTAAAGCTCCTATTTGTTTAGATAAATCCCTTGAGCGAATACTTGTATACAAAAGAGAGTATATATTTGTGAGAGACCTTGAGGAGGTGTGGTAGAACATCTACACTGTTTGTGGAATCAAGGCAAAGCTGTGCTGTAACTTCTCTTTTGATCATAGTGAAATCCAGCCGGTGGGCTGTCGGTGCGGGAATAGTGGACGTAGGCTTGGAATAAGCCGAACCACTATAAATCCTGTGTTCAATTTTCTCTTCCTTACTCTCTCTACCTCGATCGTATTTCATTTTGTTAATTAAAGAGAATTTACTTTCTATCATATGTTAAGAATCGCTTCCGTATATCGATAAATTGTTTAGGCACCTATTCACCCCCCTCTAGGTACTCATACTAGCAATATCACATGCATCTAGCATGAATTGCTTATATTCCTCATCTTCTATCCAGTAAGCTTCAAATTTAAATTCCTTTGGTCGTTTTTCGATTTGAGGAAAGAAATCCACCAACAAGGGACTGTGATCTGAGCCTACTGCTGGAAGGGCAAAGACCTCCGCTGAAGGGAATTCCACCCTCCACTCAATATTACATAATGCTCTATCCAACCGTTCCTTCACAAACTCAGCTCCCTCTCTGTTGTTAGGCCAAGTATAAGCACATCCTTTGCTGTCTATACTCATCAGTCCACTATGATCTAGGAATTCCTGAAAGGCTTTCATTTGATAATTTTCTGCTGGTCATTTCCCCACTTTCTCCCATACATACAACACTTCATTAAAGTCCCCTAAGCATACCCAGGGTTCCTGAGTGAGAGTTCTCGTAGATGCTATATCAGCCCACAATCTCACCCTATCCTAGAAATCAGTTGGTGCATAAATAAAAGACACTCTTATGCTATGATTTGTTTCCCCATTAGTGCAGCTGATATGTATAGAGTACATAGAGCTCGATATAATAGAGATAGTTACCTAGTCATTCCACATAAGTGCCAAGCCCCCGGCAATATCTCTTGGATTGATAATAAAACTGTGCTGAAACTGCAATCGTCGTTGTAGTCTCTTACAAACTTCTTCTTTATTTTTTGTTTCCATTAGAAAGAAAACGGTGGGCCTCTCTTGAGCCACTAAGGCTCTAATAGCCTGGATTGTCAAGGGTGTGCCCAACCCTTGACAATTCCAGCTCATTATCTTCATTTGTGACTTGGTGGCTTATTAGGGCTAGCCACCAAAGCCCATTGTCCTGTTTCTTCCTCCGTGAGAATTGGAGTATCCAGTAAGGTTGTTTCATCAATGTCTGGCTTGCTTATCCCCTGTGGTTCATAGGGTGAGTATCTTTTCAGCTCTTTAGCAATGTGTTTATGTCCCTTACCTTTTCTGTCAGCACCATTACTAGTCAGCAAACCCATGTTTGTGTTTTTTGGTAAAATAGGCTAGTCATCAGCTAGGATTACAACAATTTCATCTGTTTGGTGCCATTGCATCTCTTCTTGGGTAGCTTCCTTACGTTTTCCACTCTCCATGGACCTTGTATAGTCTGAGCACACCCTTCTGTTTTTCATAGAGAACCATTTCTCCTTGACTAACTGACATTTCAAGGGTATTGATCTCCTGCAGTAGGTCTTCCATTGTTGTCCCATAATACACGTCCTAGAATGGACTGTATTCATTCACTTCTGCTTTCATCCAAGGGCCGAACAACATGTCTTGTTTGTTTAGAAATTGGTCTTCCTGATATGGCACTTCATCGCAATGTTGTGCGTAGTGTCCCAACCTACCACATGAGTAGCAATAATGTGGTAATCGTTCATATCTGAAATCAAGTCAGATTTTCTTGCCTTTATTACTAAAAATGGCTCCCGGTTTCAACGGCAAAGACATGTCGATTGCAACTTGGCTTTCCCTATCATGTAAGGCATATATCCTTTTGCTTCAATTTTGACTTCCGTTACTTCCCCAATATCTCCTGCAATGCGATCCACTACTTCTGCTGAGATCCATTCTGCTGGTAAACCATGAATATGGACCCAGAAAGCACGGGTATCAAACTTATAGCATGGTTTTAAGAGTAGTAGATGATTTGCAAAGGACTAAGGCCCATAGAAATTACTCGCTCTTTATCCCTCTCCGAAGCAAATTGAAAAGCATAGATCCCAGGGGCAAGCAGATTGATGTCTACATTTTCTACTTTCTATACTCTATGCATTGTATTTTGAAAGGCTTGGAAGTTGATTTTAGGGTTCTGATATAGCTGTCCAATTAGGGTTTGCTGACATTCTCTTACCTTGCTCACTGAGATAACATCATCTATTGTTGTTATTGCTTGGTTTGACCATAGTTTTCCCAATCTTTTGCAGAGTGAAGCCATTCGGACATTGTCTTCTTCATTCGGCTCCATGCTTGCTTAGACCGGAAGCTCTATTCAGCAACCCAGGGAGCTAACCGAAGAGGGGGAAGAGGGGAATATATTATACGGTATATGGGTGTTGGAGACTTCTATCTTCTGAATCACCGAAGATCAGAGTTTCTCGTCATTCGCTCCATGGGGACTCGATGGTTCTTCTCAACACCGCAGATGAAAATCCGAAGAAGGGCGAGGGGGATTATCTGGTTGGGTTATGGGGAAATGGGTTGTGCAGTATGTGGGTGATTGATTCTTCCATCCTCTTACAGTGAAAGAAGGAAGAAGAATAGCTAGGGTTTTGGTTTGAGGATGAATCATGCAAAAGTTGGTTGGACTGTAATGACTTGGTTCAATGATAGTAGGGAATGGTCACTGAAGCCAAAGGATGTGGACAAGGGGTGGATCCTAGTAGGCTTCTAAAATGGCAAGTGGATAGGAATGAATCGAACTATGTATCAAATAAGGAGAAAGATATTCTAGAATATTTATGTGAAAATTGAGACTAACGTATGGAGGTGCCTTTTGAGGGAACGGCAATATTTAGTTTTCAGACTCCAAAGTTAAGCGTATCCAAATGGGACCACTAACTAAATGAGTAACCTCCTGAGAAAGTATTTGCATTTACGCCAAAGGACAAAATTGTGAAGCTTGGTATGGGATGGGCCAAAACGAACAAACCTCAATGAGTTAATCTATGGATGTCACATGAATAGTCATGTTTTTTTAAAAGAGATAACTCTAATATGAATTGAATTGCTATTAACTTAATGGTTGCAACTTTTGACCGAAAGATACTACTTACTAATTAATTTTAGAGTACAATTATTCATGATATAAAATAGACAATAATAAATTGAGCAGACAAACTTAAAGTGGCATGAAATGTTGAGGCTCATGATTACGATATCTATATGATAGTAAGAGTAGATAAAAATATGTTAAAAACATTATATTTTTTTATAGGTAGTAGATATTACGCACATTCATCTAAGCTCTTTTAAATTCTTTCAAACATATAATTGTGAAAAAGTATGAGAAAAGACAAGAAATTTTCATTCAAAAATAGAAAGTAAAACAATTTCTAAGTTCCAAAAGAACGACACCACAATTAGAGGAATCTTTTAGATAACTTTTTTAAAAAAAAATTATAGAGAAATATGGTACCATTATAACTAGCAAAAAAATTACCAATCGACACAATAAGTTTACAGAAGAATCTTTAACGAATTATAATTAATTAAAATGTTAAAAGGATAATAAAATAAACTTTAGCATGCTATATAACACAACCCAATGTAACATATGGTTATATTAGCATCGTGTTGATGATAACACATGTAAAAGCTATTGAGAAAATATAAATTTATTAGAAGCACAGTGGTTGTCGATAAATTTGCATTTTAATAATGACCATATGTAATACGTGTCAGAAATTATATATTTTAACAAAAACATTTTCCATTCTTTTACTTCGGAGAAGTATCCAATTTAAAATAGGAAATTGGATTAACTATAGAGTTTAAACTTGCTATCACAAAAAAAGATTATTGCACTTGGTCATGCATAATTGCTTGTATAATTATATATACAACTACATATTTCCTTAAATAGATTTTAAAATTTTAATGTCAAAGGAACATAATTTACAACCAAATAGTTAGATAATAGTGTGTGTATAAAGTAGCGTATTTTCAAGAACATATTTGTGATATTCTGCATAAGAGAATCGTTGATCTACTATACAACGTAATATTGTTTTAAACTAGAAAATTAACAATCATAAAAATCAAAGGGGATTAATAAGATGAAAAATAATACTCTTAGAACACGGTGAAATACTAACAATAAACACATAATCATACTAGGATGATATCTTTCATGCAAGCCCAATAAACGCGTGAGATTTAATTTGTGGAAATGAAGTAAAACTCTATGTTCACATAATATATAGCATCATATACTTGGAATTAAACAATGCACAAAATAATAACATCTATGATTAGACATGAATTGTTTAGATGAAATCTATGACACACAGACACCAGGAGTGCCATAACTTGGCACAAATGGACACTTAAATGCCAAAACTTATGAAAGTGACATTTAAGTGCCAAAATTGGAGCAAAATGTATCAGTTAAGTGCCAATGCCGAGCAAATCCGGTCAAAACGCTGACGTGGTAATTTTCGGTGAGCTTAGTGCAAAACGACGTCGTTTTGCACGTTGATGTGGTAAATAATTAATATAAAAATTAATTAAATTAAATTTAAAACATAATAATAATAATAATAATAATAATAATAATAATTTATAATTTTAAAAAAAAAAAAAAAGTGAAGGAGGAGGAGAAGGAGGAAGGCAAGGGCTCAGCCCTTGTTGCCGCCGCCTCCCCACCGTCGCTGGAAGGTGGGGGAGGGTCGGCCGGGACCGGCGAGCCTTGGTTGAGGGCCAGCGGCCCTAACCAATCGGCGGCGAGGGCCTGCGTGCCCTCGCCAAATCTAAGGGAGGTCAGTTGGGGCCGCCGGCCCTCGACTAGGGCTCGGCAGCCCTCGGTCGTCGGATGCCTTCCTCCTACTCCTCCTCCTCCACCTTATTATTATTAAGATTTTTATTAAGATTATTATTATGATGATGATGATTATTATTATTATTATTATTATTATTATTATTATTATTATTATTATTATTATTATTATTATTATTATGTTTTAAATTTAATTATATTAATTTTTATATTAAAATTCAAAGTATACTAAAACAACGTCATTTTTGTGTGTGTTTTGCTAAGTCTTTCTTCCAGCGAGCCACGTAAGCGAGAAAATTAATAAAAAAATGTCACTTAGGATTTTTGGCGGGGTTCCTCAGATGTGGCACTCAAGTGTCCCATTTTTCATAAAAAAAAAATGGTACTTAAGTGTCACTTTCGTAAGTTTTGGCATTTAAGTGTCCATTTGTGCCAAGTTTTGGCACTTGAAGCGTTCTTGTGCCTGAAATTTAGGATGTACTAACTGTGGAACAAGTCAATTAAAAATGGCAAAATACTAAATGGACAACAAAAATCAACTATCATGCCAATCTAATATAATTGAAGGGTTTTTTATCAAACATATTAAATGTAAGATAATTAGGTACACGGAGAGCAAATGAAGAATCAATAAAGGGAAGCTATATGGAAATACAAAAAATTAAACAAAGAGCTAGGCGAAGATAATTTTGAAATATTAAAAAGTTGAAAGACTCTTTCGTGCTTTTGATAGTAATGAGATAAATAATATATGTAGATGTATAAAAGTCCAAATGCATCATTTTAGAAATTTAACGATATGAAATCCAAATTTTCCTACAACTAACATTTATCATGCATTTAAAAGTTGTATATTTGAGAGGAAAACTCGAACAAATATTTTCAATTAGGGAGTTAAAAGAATATTATCTGACTTTCCATTTTCATGTCCTTTTTTTTTTTTTTTTTTTTTGCAGGCGATGTCCGTGTAACCTTTTCAATTTACAATAGTGAGAACAGATATTCCTTTTTTTTTTTCAGAATAAGGAAGTCCTTTAAGCTTCCATAAATGCTCACTACACAGATAATCGAAGGATTAAAAAAGGCTACGATATTTTAGGATGGCTTTCAAATAGACTATCTCCATATGTTCGGGATAAGTGCATTAACAAGAATTAAAGTTTTGGTATTGATCAATTAAGAATTTAAGTTCTATAATTGAGGACTACAATAGAAGAGAGGTCTTCTATTGAAATCTCAAAAAGCAATTTTCAGGGTATCAAATAGTGCAACTCGTGAAGGGCATAATGGGAAGAGGAATAGTTCGGACACACTCTCTTGATTTTCGTACTCTTTTTTGGTGTCTATATTTAGATTTAAAAGCAGTTACTTAATGGAGTATTTCTTCCTTTAGCAGATGTAAGACGACCAGCCAGTCTTCAGGATTTAAATTCGCCGGGTCTCAAATCATCCGTACTGTCCTTGCCAATCCATGGCTTTCTTTATTGTTGTTGATCATGAAAACATTGCAGAGCCTCATGTTTGAATGCCACAGACTTGTGGCGGTCAATTTTCATGAAAGTTGTCTCTATAAGTTTCTCTTTCAGTTCTTTTGTCCAAAAGAGTCTACTTAAGTCGGCAATTGACACAACAAGAACATATTATGCTACATTTCCGGAAACCTGGGAGGTAAGAGATCACATAGTCGATTGAAACGTGATAAAGTAGGTACCGAGATTTTCAAAATTTCAGCAAAGCAAATTGCAAAAAGAGCCAGTAGAAATAGGAGGGAAACACTTTAGTGGAATGCATCCTATAGAAAAAACAATCTAGACATGTTACACTTTGTTGACACGTAAATTTTTGTCCAAAAATCATTTCCGAAAAAAGGGAGCTTATTTTTCTGCAAAAATATTTATTGTCAAATTATTGCATAAAGATTACCTAGGCATTTCGTATAGTTTTAAATGCATTTATTTTCTTGATAATAAAAAATATCAAAATGAAAAAAAAAAAAAAAAAAGAATTATAAAAAAAAAAAAAAAGAAAAATAAGAAGAAAAAAGTTGGAGCTGATGATTTGAATGTGACTAGCCAAGCCCAGGAGGTCAAATTGTAATTAAAACAGCAAGTTGGGGCCAAAATGCAATTTCCAAAAATTGAGGGACCAATTCGTAAATTTTGCAAAATTTCACCGGAGCCCTTAAATCATCTTGGCCCCCAATTAAGTTAAAGATTTAACTTGAGCCAAGTCGAATCAATCAAATCGAGCCAAAAGGACTAAATTTGCATTGAATTGGGTATTTTCGGGTAAGAAAATGACCAACTTTGAAGAACTTTCTTGCAAAATTAGGTGGGCACAATTGCGAAAGTTGATTGAGATCTTAAATTACTATACATAAGCTTGTTAATTGATCAAAAATCGCAGCCAAATTGATGGATTAGAGCACACAAATCAGCTACCAAAACCTGGTCCATGATTTAGCCTCAATTTGGAGCTGCCGAGTAAGCAACTTGGTGGCCCCACCATATCCCACTCAGCCGTCCAATTAGCTTGATCTCAACATGTGATGAAAGACCATTATTGGTAGTACAAGTGGAAAACAATTGGCCAAGGATAAGTAGCTGGAAGCACATGAAAATCGCAGCAAAATCGGCACACTCGGGATGCGCATGACAAAATTTCTGGAACAGAAATTGATTTCTCAATTTCTATTCCCCGGACAAGTTTCTGAGCAAAGAAACTCATTTGATAACGACTCAAATTTTTTATTTCTGAAATAGAAATTCGTTTGATAACATAATAAAATTTATATTTATAGGAGTAAAAATTGATTAGATTACAACATAGGAAATCCTTAAATACAAAACAATAGTTGAAACAATAGTAATACATTACAAAAGTTGAAAATACAATTTCATGGATTTCCGGCATGTTATGGTCCCTTGCTATTTTATTGGTAATGGTTTTCCTAAGCATATTTATTTGGTTTCCCTCTTCAGTCAATGCATCGTTTGCAAGCTTATCCTGCATAGGTTTAGACAAGTATTGCGGATCTCCATATAGGGAAAAGTTCTTATCCATCTTGTCCTGATCACGGATGTAATTATAGATGGCATAACATGTAATTACAATATGTGCTTGCTTTCGAATTGCGAATGAAGGCTTGTGCCTCAAAATGAAAAGGCGATTCTTCAATGCCCCAAATGATCTTTCAATGACATTCCTTAGAGAAGAATGCCTATAGTTGAACAATTCTCTTGCAGTTGTTGGCCGTCTCGCTATACCCCTATAATCATTTAAATGACACCGTTCACCTTTAAAAGGAATTAAAAATCCTAGAATTGCTGCATAACCAGAATCCACGACATAATATTTACCTACAACAAGGTATTCATACATTAGTCATAATTTGTAACTATAAATATGATCATAAAGAAAATTACTCCTTAAAGGACAAGCAAATACCTGGTGGCGGCCGAGGAAATTCCAAGTGAGGAGTCTCCGGTGCTGCTGCAAGCACTCGATAATCGTTGGCAGAGCCTTCCCAACCAGCCTTCTCCTCTTGGAATTTGGAGTCCTATTCAATTTCTGTTTCTCACAAACTAGGGTGGGAGTCTCATCAAATGTAAAGACTCCCTTATCAACATATATTTCATTAGATTCCTTCGGATCACCTATCGTAGAACCACCACTATTGTCCCCACTAACACCATTATCTTCTCCCTCCGACACCACATAGTCTTCTGCATTTCCTGCTGCATACTCCCCAGTAACATATGTATCACCAAACACAATACAAAGGTTTGGATACTGAGGAAACCCATCATTCTTGAATTTAGCCCATTCACTATTATCCTGCAAATTTCATAGAAATGACATACATCAACAATATAATTGAAGCTTACACCCACAATAAGAAAAAATAGACCCAAGTAAAGTGATATCTTGATGTGAGAATCCCATACACTTGAATCATCCACAGCAACCGTTTTGTTGACATTATCCCATCCAAATCCAGATTGTGAAAGAAGCTTCTTAAAACTACTATACTGCTTCTTTAGTTTGTTTATCCTATTCTTCAACTGAATTACATTAAATTGAAGTTCTGTTTGTTTATTGAACTTGGCATGTATGTTATTCCACCCTACTTTGTTGTAGGGATCGGTGGGGCAATTTCCCTTTTTCACCTCTTCTACCAATAAACTTATAAGCAAATTGGTCAAAGGCTCAGTCCACTTTGCTATAAATGCTTCTTTGTAGAGTGCCATTTAACCTTAACTGAATCAGTATTCAATGAACCATATCATATGATGCACCAATTCAAGAACAAAAGCTTGTGATTAACAAGCACATCATGAAGGCATATCTCTAGATGTACGTGCACGATGTACATACTCTAAAATATTCCGTAAACAATTAAAGAGGATGTAATTATAAACAATCAAAGATGATGTTATTCTACTCTTGCTGGGTAAGCTGAAATTAGAAGTTAAAGAATAACAAATAACAAGAAAAGCAGTTACATATATGGAAATCATATCTCCAAGAGGCATATTAAATCAGCAATCCATTATTTCGTGTGTATTACTAAAGCAAAAACAAGTTATCTTCATAAAAAGCATCATAAGATTATTAGAAGCCAAAATGAGTTCTCTTCTCTTATCAAGCATGTCACGATAAAAATGCAACATAAAAGAATAAAAGGAAAAGGGGCAGCCTCTTCAGCATAAATATAATCAAAGTGCAGATCACCCTATGCAAGCAAACGAACAAAGTTCTATCCTGTGTTCTGCAATCTTTTTATATTTATGAGGAGATAAAGAGAAAAAAGTGTCACTGTTACTCTGGTGCAAAAACAATACTCGGAATTTTTAAAACAACTATTGCATCCTATTATGAATGCCTAAAATCCTCAAGAAATAACGACGAATTGATAAGGGAAGCTTAAATTTAGGAGAGGAGACATAAATAAATAAAAGAAATGAAAAAGTAGCCAATGTAAACCCTTATGTCATATCTGATAATTTGTTAAATAGAGAAGATATAAAGAAATAGAATCAAGTTAGCCAGTAAATCTATGCCCGACTACATTACTGAAAATGCATTACCATCAATAAGCAATTAAAGTTCCATATGCAGTATAGGAGTACACCGAGAAAATTTCATCACAGGAAAATATCATACAATCACAAGAAAACAAACACTTCGCACATTAGCAGAAGCAAAAAAAAATTGACTTTGGATAGACAAATCCTACTACCAGACCACGAAAAAATATACATAAGTACCCACTCACCATAGTAATCTACCTTCAATATGCCGTTTCTTTTCCCTGTCATAGTATATCAAAGGCTAACCCCCCATGATTTAATGAGAACATACTAAATATTTTTCACATATTCTTATCTTTCTCTATCTGTTTCTAGCAGCCTCCTTTCTAAAACTACCCGATGTTACAATTTTTCTGTTCTGTTTTGCACACACTCAATCTAATAAATTAGGGGAAAAAGTTTTTCCTCTAATTCAGTATCACTAGACAAAAGCAGATTAAACATAATTCAAATTATATTCGACATGAAACATGTTTGGTTAGGGCAAAACAACTAACATTTGGCGTTCCGCCCAAACAGGACACGCGATCATACGATTATTCATTCAACAACCTTCTTACTACCATAACCCACTATCCAATTGAGGATTCTAAAACGACGAACCATCGAGATATTCAATTCCAAATTCAAAAATTACCTGGAGCATCGAGATCCGATTATGACACCTGTCGATTAACCTCCGACGAGTCCATGATCCCCTCGTCAGGAATCTTTGAATTGAGCTCGGACCCAGACAACGGCTCGATAGTCCTCCTCGCGGAACTTGCATAGGACTCGATTGAAAAGCCCCCGGTCAACGAGTCGGCGGCAGAGGTTCCACCTTGATGAGGTCAATGCCGCCGGATCAAACAAAAGCAGCCGACCCGATCCTCCTCGACGAAGCTTTGCCACTATTTCAGCAGGAGAGGCATAGCCGACGGCAAATTGCTAATCGGCGTCAGAGAACGACGCGCGGGTTTGGAGATTCACAAGAAGGGCCGTGGGTTTGAATCTTGAAGACGAACTTGAGATAGGTTCGACGCGATCGGATCCAGCGGAGTCGTCGACTACAGGGAGGACGAAGTTAGAGTCGATGACGAGGTGAGCGACGATGTCACCGGCAAGAGGACGGAGTTGGAGTCGGCGGGGGTAGGGAGGACGGAGTCGCAGTTGACGGTGAGATGAGCGACGATCTAACCAGCAAGAGGACGGTGATGGCATCGGAGTCAACAGTGGCAAGAAGGATGGATTTGGAGTTGACGGCGAGGATGGACAGCTTCGGAGTCGACGGCACTAGGGTTTTTAGTTGAAGCGTTGAGGAGAAGGAACGCCCAGTTAGAAAAGCCTGTTTGGTGAATGAAGAAGGATGCCCAAATTGGAGAAAAGAAGAAATAATTTCTATTTCTATTTCAGAAATTAAGAAGTTAAAAATTTTAACTTCTAATTTTTCTTCAAATCTATTTATGGAGTAGAAATCTATTCCGAAATAGAAAAATCAAATTGCATTACCAAACGGATTTATGTTCCAAACCTGTTCCGGGGAACAGAGAAATCGAGAAGTAGAAATTTTATTATATGCGCCCTCAACAGCTGAAAAAGTTGAAAATTTAGCCAAGTCAGAAAGTTGTTGAAGTAGCCCTGTTGACAAGCTTGGTAGGTGGACAAAAGACCGACCAAAAATCCCTTAATTTAGGGAATAAGATCTATGAAGTAAGCTCTTTTACAATATGAAAGGTATGAGACAAAGGGGAGAAGAGAGAGCTCACAATCATTCCTCAAAGACACCCTCAAAAGCAACTCCAGAAAAGCAAAAACCCAGAAATTTCATATCGACCTAGGCAAAGAAAAATGAAATTTTCACAAACTTGCGGCCAAAAGTAGCGAAAAGCTTAAACGAAAGAGTGAAAATTCGCTCAAAGATCTTTCCAACCATAGGTCACACGGAGATTGGGAAGACCTCCTAAAGCCCCCCGAAAAACACCCTCCTGGCTAGCCAAGAAAGACTGAAAATTTTTCTAAGTGTTGAGCACGGTTGGTCACAAGTTAGGGAAAGCGAGTGATTTTGAGAAAATTAAGAGACAAATGAGGGAAAACATGAGTTGTAACCCAAACTAGAATACATATAGTTTTGTTTGGTGTTTAGTTTTCCAAAAATAAAAATAAAATTCGTAGAGTCTGATTTTGGGTACCAACAAAAACCTTCGTTATTAGTTCTTTCTTTGCAGATCTCATTTTCCAGTTGAAGAAGCTAACTTCCAAGGGCCCCTGAGGATAATTTCTCGGTTTCCTCGGCCAAGAGCCACTTGAAAAAGAAACTAGAAAGCAAGGTAAGAATCCTAGATATATTTTTGGTCTATTTTGAACATGTTTCAACCATGAAAAATCAAGAGGAAAACTAGTCCAGAAAACTGATTTTCGAGCTAAAATTTTTTCTTGAGTGTTGAAATCTCTTCAAGAGTCTTGCATGTTTGATTTTTATGCCTATTTTCATGTATTACTTGTCTTCATGAGCTTGATGAATGTTATATGGGAGTACCAATGATGCTGATGTCAGCTTGGTTTGGTCTTTAAATCTCCAAGTAAGCCATGAAATCGTCCACGACTTGAGCCAAAACCAATCCCCTCCATATTGATTCATGGCTGGTCAGTGTGGACCATGCGTATATACTTCTTGAAGAGGTCATTTCGATGTGCTCGATTGATTATTCTCTGTGATATTTGTTGCATTTGAAAATCCATGTTACATACTTTCATTCTGATCAAGTGATCTTTTCCATAGATCTTGTATGTAATGAGTGTCGGGGCCTGAATATGGGCATGTAACCTGTTTGCTTGACTTGGGTTCAAACCCAGATTTGAAAAATCAGCTCAAACCCGCGTATTTGAGGACTATTTCAGCTTGGTTTTTGTGTGTTTTAAGCTATGATTTCTATTTAATATCGCTCTTTGCATGTGATAGTATAACTTTGATACTTTAGTTCCACATGAGATCGCTTATAGATCAAGATTGAAGGCTATGAACATGGCTCGAGGAAGCTACTTAGGCTGGTTCAATGCACACCAAGTGTTCGACGAAATACCTAAACTAAGCTTAGATCTTGAAACAGTCGATTTGAGCTCGGTTCTTGTGATATTCATGTATTGGATTGTTCAAATCAACATATATCGGTTTATGGAATTATTTTTAAATAAAAATGAAAAAAATGAAAAAAAATGAAAATTTCAACAAAAAAAAAAATTATAAAAATGATGGATGGTATCAAATTATGGCGAAATGACATCTATGAAATTTTCCTAAATTTATAAAGTCATTTTTCCTAATATAATGCTATTTTGGTATTTTATAATTCTTTTTGTAAATTGTCCATTTTGCATAGATTTAAATTATTTAGAGTAATTTCATGCATATTTAAATTCCCATTTCGCTCACGGGGGTCCTGTCCCGGGGTGTGCTAATAAGGCCATGTAATATTATTTGTCCGACTAGTATCAGGTTTTTTGTTTTCCGTATTTACTTTCAAGTCATTTCAATTTCTTGGGTGCTTACTTACTGCACCGCATTTCAATAATTTGAGTGTAAATTTATTTTCTAAATTAAGTCAGGATTAGTCTAGACATTAAAAAAAAAAAACATTTGCATGGAAACTTAGTGGTTTCATAAGGATTATAATTGGTAATCAAAATTGTGTGGCCATTTAGATAAGCAACCTTCCAAGTTAGTGGTACCGCAAGGGCGCTAATAGAAACATTGGCGTAAACAAGTCCCAATTTTTGGAAATCTCTGGTTGCGTAGGAATCGAGACAACACTCCCGTGTCTAACCGACCCTAATAGGTTAGTGGCGACTCCTGTTAAGAACTGAAATAAGAAATCTAACGTCGTGCGAGGTATGGGTTTGGAAGAGTCCACGCCTAATCCTAATCCAAGGCCGTTGGTCCGCTTCTTTAGGCAAATACCCCTAAACCTCTTCTTTTTCCCCAGACGGAAAAAGAGAGGTCGCGATAGGCTTGGAATATCCAATGAAACAAAACATCAATATCAAATGCAGATTCTTAAATCATGCAGAGAGACCCAAGTAAAGGTCCACTATGTTAAAAAGAGAAGATTTGGAAACAAGTGCTTCACTGAAGTTAAGCCTCGCTTCTCCAACCATTACCAATGTCAAATATGATTTCACAGGGTGGTCTTTAGTACCATGATGCATGAAAGTCTCTTAGCAGCTTCTGAATCTTCTGTTTGAACTGGCCTGGCAGCGAAGAGATGCATTTTATTTTATCGTCAAAGGCAGGACAATCTTGCAATGTGCGATAATAATCCCGGTAAATCATGATGCGGCATTTTCACCTATTGCTCAGCCTAAGTTGGCAGCTTAGCCCGAGACATTAGGTTAGCGTGATATTTTAAAGTACACGGAAAACACTTAAGCTAGTCAAATGTTATGCATTCGAGTGGATAACCTGCTTGACATACAAAGGGAAAATAGAAAGACAAAGTAGTGCCAGATGATGTTCAGTAACATCAATTCATCATTCTTTTTGCAATTTTGCCATCCTATAATCAGATAGATCATCAGCATTACCAGGTGCCTCTCATTAATCACGTAAACAACTCCTCATAAAAAGTGCATGCAATGGTGATTTTTTTTCCCAGTATGCTCTATATAGGGGTGTATGAGCATATATCTGGCTTTTCTACATCCCATTTGGAATTAAAAGTGCTAGTATGAACACCTAAAGGGAGGTGAATAGGTGTGAAGACAATTTTTGCAAAGAGCAGTAAAAATATTTTTCTTTTGAAATTGAGTCTAATGATCAGCAGACTTTAAAAGAGTTTCGACTTTAACTACAAAATTGAAGTACGAATAAAGTAGAGGAGTTTAAGGACGAGGAAAAGAACACATAATTTATAGTGGTTTGGCTTAAATCAAGCCTACGTCCACTCTCCCACGCTGACAGCCTTCTGGTTGGTTTCCACTAAGAATCAAAAGAGAATTTACAATCTTGTAATCTCGACTTTTCAGTGAAGAGTCTCTACTGCTCTCACGAAGTCACAATATAAGTCTCTCTCTCTTTTGAGTACAAGTTTGAGCACAGTGTAAGGAATAACAAGTAAGTGGTAAGTTTTAGATTTTGGAATTCTTCTTTCACGCACTCTATCGAACAACTGGAGAGTCCTCCTTAAAAACTCCTTCGTGCCTTTTCGACCATTGGCACTTTCCAAATGAATTCTTCCAATCAACCCGTTGGATAGAATCAATCAAGGAGATCTCGAGCCGTTTGAAGATTATGATGAAAGCCTATCAATCATGTTCGCCCATACAATCAGGATATTGGTTTCCATAAGTAGATTCTTTCCAAAATAACTTGCCTTCCGAAATGATTTGATATATCTAAAGTGATTCCAATAAAGATAACCAATCTCGTAGGTGACATTTCCAACTAGAAAACCATATATAACTTGTACCTTGAAGAAATAAAGATAATCCTGCGTCTGGATAAGTCTTCATTATTCTCTTGCGTTCAGTCTGGAATTTGTCAGAGTTGGCAGACTTCTGTTGTAAGATAGACTTGACACAAAAGTCTGGCAATCTTCAGAATAGAACTTAGATAAGTTTTGTCAGCTTCAAAACAATAGAGTTTTCTCTAACAGGAATTGCTATTCTATTAATCATCAATGGGTAATAAAAACGAAACAGACTAACTGCACATCCAATTATTTCTTCATTACAATAATTATGTTAGCGAATACTCCATATATCTTGAGCAAATGGGCATACAATCTCATCACTAATAACGAGTCATTTGGAAGAAGTTTAGAACAACAATGACCAGAATGATTTGGAAATTTAGTAATGTTGATTCATGCACCTATTTGATAACTTATGAAGTACAAGAAAATGTAGTTGAACTGTTTAAGTAGTATAGATTGCATTCTAAGTCATTAGAAACAGTAAATATTCTTATCATGACTAGGAAATTAACCAAGCAATTGCAGGGCCTTGTTGAGAACAACTTGGTAGAGGAAAGGTATTGCATTCTCTTTTGAAAGGAAAAGACGAAAGCAACCTAAAAGAAGAAAGCATTCTCATTACAAGAAAGACAAAACAATGGAAATGGAACTCATGGATCATTGCTATATTGCAAAGATGCACGAACTTTATAACGTACCTCGGCTTCAGAATGTTGAGAAAACTCCTATTAGATTTTGAAGTTGACAAAACTTTTCTATTCTCATTCGAGGTATACCAGACTTATGTGGAATTCTCTCAAAGTCTATCCTACATCAGAAGTCTACCCCACTCCGACGAAGATCCAAACTGAACTCAAGTGAAGATCGAAGATATAATCAGAATCAGTATTATTATTCTTTCTTCAAGGATTTAGTACGAACAAGATATATATGGTATTCTGGATGAAAATCTTACTTAAGTTTTTGGATATTATTATTGAAATCAATCAAGAATCTATTTATGGAAACCTAGATCTTGATTGTATGGACGACCAAGATCATCAGACTTTCATCTTGATCTTCAATCGACTAAAGATCTCCTTGATTGATTCTGTCCAATAGGTTGATTGGAATAATTCCTCTAGGAAGTGTCAACGGTCACAAAGGCATGGAGGAGTATTTAATGAGGTTTTTCAAGTCATTCAAGATAATGCAGGAAAGTTAGAATTCCATAGTCTAAACTTTTCAAATCACTTGTTCTTCCTCATTAGTGCTCAAACGTGTATTCAAAAAAGAGAGAAATACTAAAGGGTGACTTGGGGAGAGAAATAGAAACTCTCTACTAAGTAGTCAATGATAAGTTGCTGTAATTCTCTTTCGATTCATAGTGAAAATCAGCCATAAGGGTATCAGCATGGGAGAGTAGACGTAGGCTTAATCTAAGCCGAACCACTATAAATCTTGTGTTCATTTTCTCTTCCCTGAACTCTTTTAATTTATCCGCTAAGATATTTTTCTGAGTTACACTATATCTTATTTGAGTCTGAATTTCCATTTAAAGTCTATTGTTTGATAGACTTGGTTTGAAAGAAATATTTTTATTGCATCTTTAGAATAATTTATTTTTACACCTATTCACCCCCTTCTAGGTGTTTATACTAGCTCTTTCAATTGGTATCAGAGCTCGTGTGCTTACTTTGTTGAAGTGTTTTACTTTTAAGCTAAAGATCTTCTATGGTTAGTATTTTGGCTCTAGGATTAATTGAAGGACAGTGCAATACAGACCTCCTTATTTGCATGGAAATGAGTATAATGTGTGGAAGAACAAAATGAAGGCATTCCTCAGATCAAGAGATCCTCTGGAGTGGGATGTTATTGAAAAAGGAATTAATCCAAAGGCAACATCAACTTCAGACAAAAGGAAAGAAGTGATTGATGCGATGAATCAACACAAGCTGAAATTACCAAAAGACAGGCTCTTGATGCAAAAGCAATTTACTCCTTATACTGTGCTTTGTCTCCCACTGGATATAACCGAATCTCCTCTTGTGAAACAGCAAAAGAAGTATGAGATAGACTACACATCACTTATGAGGGGACTGACCATGTGAAGTAGACAAAAATAAATATTATGCTTGGACAGTATGAGTCTTTCAGAATGAAGCCTGGAGAATCTATTTGTGATATGTTAAATCGCTTTACAGAAATTATGAATGGCCTAGCTTATTAAGGATCAACCAATTTTAGACCAATGAAAGTCAACAAACTGCTGCGTGGACTTTCAAAGGACTGGAATCATATGAAGACTTCAATTAGTGAAACTCAAAGGATTATGCCTCTATGAGTTGATGAACTAATAGGAACACTTCAGTCGTACGAAGTGGAGCAAATGAATGATGATAAAGATCCAAAAGGCAAGAAATCAATTGCATTAAAGTCTAATGTTGATTCTAATGTTATAGATTCAAACGATGGTATGGATGATGAGGAGCTGGCCCTTATGATAAAAAAATTCAGAAAACTAAACATAAAGGGAAGAAGGATGAATTGGAAGAAGCAAAGCATGCAGAATTTCCAGAAGAGATCAACGGAAGATGTTGAATCTAGCAAGATATAATATGCTTCGAGTGTAAGAAAAATGGGCATATCGGACCAAACTGTCCCTTGTTGAAAAAGAAGAAATGGAAGTATGAGAAATACAAGAAAGCTGTTAAAGCAGAAATCTGGAGTGACACCAAATGTGAAGAAAGTGAAGAGGAATTTGCAAATATATGTCTGATGGCTCATTTAGAGTTAGACTCAGAATTAGAAACAGACATTGATTCAGATTTTGATAAAGAAATTGAGGTTAGTCATTCAGAAATTCCTGTTAAAGTCTCTATGTATATAGATGAATTTTGCCTCAATCTTAAATCCTCTCTTAAAAGGATATCCGAATTGAAAAAGGAAAATTCTAAGCTTAGGCAACAGGAAGGTTCCTAAAATGAAAAGTTTGAAAATGTGGAAAGATGCTTTGATGATTTGAAAGAAAATTCTGATTCTCTTTCAAAAGAAACTGTCTTTTTAAAAAGGGAGATTTCAGATATTTCAGAAAGATTTTCCAAAGGATTAGAAAAATTGGAGAAAATTCTTACAGCTCAAATACCCTATTTCAATAAATCTGGTTTGGGTATGAATAATGAAACTATTCCTTTAATTGATTTTCTTAAAGTAAAAGAGAGACTTAGACAAAAACCTTCAAAGGCATTTTACAAAAATCATTTCAAAAAGTGTGTAAAACATGTTGGCTGAAGTGCTCTAAGATGTTCTAAGTATAACAACTAGGGCATTTTGAGAATAAATGTCCCAAGGTTTGTAGACCTAGTTAAGAAGGATTGGGCAAAGACTATCTTTAATACTAACTCTCTGGACCCAAGAAAATCTGGGTACCAAAGAAAGTTTGAGTATTTCTTTTGATTGTAGGCCATTATAAAAGAAAAATCAAATGGTATTTTGATAGTGGTTGTTCTAGGTACATGACAGAGACTCAAGTTGATTCGTGAAGCTTGAAAGATTAGACGAAGGAATTTTTTTTTTTTTGTGGAAACAACAAAGGGAAGATTATAGGATATGGAACAGTGAAGATTGGAAGTCTCACTATCAACAATGTTTCCCTGGTGAAAGGCTTAAACTACAATCTTCTGAGTATAAGTCAGCTTTGTGATACAGGTTTCAAAATAAACTTTCAAGAATGTGTTTGTTCTGGAATAAATTAAGATTTCTCTCATTACTTTACTGGGCGAAGATATGGCAATATATATCTTTTGGACATTAATTTCAGTGCCTCATCTTGATACAAGATGAAGCAAGTCTTTGGCATCGAAAGCTCGGTCATATAAACATGAAATAGATTGCCAAAATTTCCATCAAAGAAGCTAGTTTGAGGGCTTCCTAATTTGTCTTCTCATTTTCTGAGTTATATATTCCTTGTATTTCGGGAAAATAGGTCAGAATTTCTTTTAAACCATAAATTTGATTTCCACTAGTCGAGTTTTGCAGCTTCTACATATGGATCTTTTTGGACCAACAAGAACTCAGAGTATTGGCAGAAAGAAATATTGTCTAGTAATTGTGGATGATTATTCATGGTTCACTTGGGTATTTTTTTTGGCAAATAAGTCTGAAACTTTTTCTTATTTTTCAAAATTTGCCAAGAAAGTTTAGAACGAGAAAGGTTATGCTATTTCAAGCATAAGAACAGATAGGTGAGCTTGAAAATTAGGATTTTACAAACTTCTATGATGAATCTGGTTTTCAACATGTTTTCTCTTCTCCATATACTCTAGAACAAAATTGAGTTGTGGAAAAGAAAAACAGATCTTTACAGGAGATGGCCAAAACTCTTTTGATGGAAAGCAAAATATCTTCTTGGTTTTAGGCAGAAGCAGTCTCTACGCCTGTTATATAATCAACGGAGTGTTTTTAAGGCCTATCTTAGAAAAGACTCCCTATGAAGTATATAAAGGGAAGAAGCCAAATATCTCCTACTTTCGCGTCTTTGGCTGTAAGTGTTTTGTCCTGAAAAATGCAAATGATCGATCTGGTAAATTTGAAGAAAGATCGGATGAAGAAATTTTTCTTGGCTATTCATTGTCAAGTAAAGCTTACAAGGTCTTTAATAAGAAGACTCAATCTGTAGAAGGAATCATGAACGTTAGGTTTTAGGAAAGTATGCAGAATCAACCTAGATCATGATTCAACTTGAAGAGTCCGAACCGTTCCGAGACTTAAGCAAAGTCAAATTCCCCTAGAGAACTTCAATCTTCTGAAGTACAGCAGCAAACAAAACTTGAAGAATCAAAGGAAGATGATCAACAGAATGTCAGCAACTGGAAGCATAAATCAAGTCATCCCAGACATCTCATCATTGGCAAATTAGATGAGGGAATCTGCACCAGATCCAAAGGAAAATAAGATTCCGGTGCAGTCTTGAGCACTTATTTCTAAAATATAACCAAAAGGAGTAGAAGAAGCCTTGTCTAATGAAAGCTAGATAGAAGCTATGTAGGAAGAACTCAGACAATTCAGCATTAATGATGTATGGGAGTTGATTCCTAAGCCCAAAGGCAAATCTGTGATTGGAATAAAGTGGGTATTTAGAAACAAGATGGATGAAAAAGGTAAAGTGATCAGAAACAAAGTAAGACTTGTGACTAAAGGATACACATAGGAAGAAGGGATAGACTACAATGAGACTTATGCACCAATAGCAAGGTTAGAAGCAATTAAATTATTACTTGCTTTTATTTGTTAAAAATTTCAGGTTATTCAAGATGGATGTTAAAAGTGCTTTCCTCAACGGATTCATACAAGAAGAAGTCTACGTGAGAACAACCACCAGGATTTGAAGATCCAAGAAAACTAGACTTTGTCTATAGACTAAAGAAGGCTTTATATGATTTGAAGTAGGCACCTTGAGTTTGGTATGAAAGGTTGAGTAAGTTTTTAATAGATAATGGCTTTGAGAAAGGAAAAGTTGATACAACCTTGTTTATAAAAAGAAAAGAAAAAATATTTTTTGCTCGTACAGATTTATGTAGATGATATAATCTTTGGTTCTCTAATGAAAATCTCTACAAGAAATTCTCAAGATCTATACAAGAAGAATTTGAAATGAGCATGATGGGTGAATTGACTTTCTTTTTGGGACTACAAGTCAAATAATCAAAGAAAAGAATATTCATTCACTAGGAGAAATATGCCAAAGATCTTACCAAGAAGTTTGAAATGGAGAATTGCAAGAGAACAGAAAGTCCCTGTCAAGCTCATCAAAGCTCGATAAGGACGAAGGAGGAAAGAAAGTAGATCAAAAGCTATACAGAAGCATGATTGATTCTCTTCTTTATCTCACTGCCTCTAGACCTGACATTTTATTCAATGTGTGCATCTGTGCTAGATTTCAATATGATCCAAAAGAATCACATCTAAGTGCCGTTAAATGCATCATCAAATATGTTGTGACTTTTCTAAAGCTGGGTCTATGGTATCTAAAAGTAGGAGACTTTACTTTACTCGGTTATTCTAATGTTGATCTAGCCAGTTGTAGAATCGACATAAAGAGTACATCTGGCACATGTCAATTGTTGGGACAAATGTTGGTATCTTGGTTCTCAAGGAAACAAAGTAAGGTGGCACTATCTATAGCAGAAGCATAATATGTTGCTCTTGGAAGTTGTTGTTCTCAAATTTTGTGGATTAGACAACAACTAAGAGACTTTGGAATAGAAGAATCCTGCACAGAAATCAAATGCGATAACACAAGTGTTATCAACCTTACCAAAAACCCAATTCTTCACTCAAGAGCAAAGCACATCAAGATTTGTCATCATTTTATAAGAGATCATGTCCAGAATGGCGAGACTAATGTTAATTTTGTTAATTCAAAGAATCAAGTGTTAGATATATTTACAAAACCAATGGAGAGAAGCTTATTTGAATCAATTCGTAGCAAGCTGAATATCATTCTTCCTCTTGGCTAAAGTCTACGATTAGTTAGACTCAACATTTCAACTTAAGGAAACTATTTCGGTATGGAAATCTCTCCAATCCAGGTATTTTATTTTTGGTACGAAAGCACTTAAAAGGTATGATTATCTCTGAATCATTGCTTGCCTCTTTCACTTTTAGAAATTACAATTTCATTGCTGAATTTTCAGAGTTTATTTCAAATTTCCTTGGCAGTTATTATTTTTGAATTATTCTCTGAAAAGGCATTTCCTTTTGTGACGATTCATTTACCCCATTTCGATTTCTTTAAATTCTGAAAATTATTTCCTTTGGGTACAATATTTTCAACTCTCTCTCTCTCTCTCTCTCTCTCTCTCTCTCTCTCTCTCTCTCTCTCTCTATCTCTCTCTATCTCTCTCTCTCTCTCTCTCTCTCTCTCTCTCTCTCTCTCTCTCTCTCTCTCTCTCTCTCACTTTTTCTTGCAAAATTTTCTGCAAAAACCTCTTTCTCTCTTCCACTTGAACATGTCGTTGAAGTCCTCCAAATCTGCATCAATGTCAAGGAAATCCTCTCGCATCGCAAGTCACGGTTCTTGCAACATGCCTGAAGGACCAACTCACTTTGATCTTACTGGAGAAGATTCACCGCGGAGTTCTCCTCATCACTCTGTAGATGAAGAAGTTATACAAGACGCGACTCCTATCAGAGTAAAGAGGCCTAAGGTACTTTACAAGCAGTATACATTTTTGAAACAAGATGGAAGTCCAATGACCTTTATCACTAACTTTCTGAAAGGTAATGGATATGGAAATGAAACTCTATTCTTAAAAATGATGGAAATGTTAGGACTGGCACCAAAAGGAACAGCTAGAAAATGAATTTTTGAATTTTCTTTTTGATCCTCGTTTTGGGTTAGAAAATCAGCCTGAGAACAAAGATGATGATGAGAGAATTTTTACAAATTTCCAACCTAGAATGGGTGTGGCTGTTGAGATTCCTAGAGAAAGAACGAAACTTTTTCGTTCAAAATAGCACAAAAGGGTTTATGCTCAAATGTTGAACATAGGAGTGATAAACTCACGCACAATAGACTTTGACTTTCTAGACTCTATAAAGGTTAACTTGAGAGAAAGGTTAGCCAATCTTCAACTTGAAAAATTCAGTGTAGAGACTGTTGAAGCATACCCTAAATTAACAACATATTTCTACTCTGATATGTCATTTATGGATCACACTCATATTCAGTTTACTGTTTGTAACAAAGTGTTTACTGTAGATGTTGATATTTTGGCTAACATTTTGGGTGTAGAACGGAGTGGCTTTCTACCCATCAATGTTTCCATCAGTCAAGCCACTAAATTTCTTATGAAGGACAGATTCCCGAGTGAGAGTATTACTTACTCTCTTATGCCAGCTTCAAACATTCTGCTGCATAAGATCGTGATCAATTGCATCAGACCCAAGGCTGCCTCCAAGACTAATGTCTCAAGATCTGAAGCGAAGATCATGTGGGCAATTAGCAATGGAATTCCTTTTTCCCTCCCACACACTATCTTTTTACATATGTACAGTGTTGGAGAAAACTTCCTTGAGTGTTTTGAAGTTGACAAAACGTTTCCATCAGTCTAGTCTGAAGACTTACAGACTCTTCCATCAAAGTTTGAAGACCTCCGGACTGCCAAACTCAAGACTCAAAGTCTATCCTCATTGACAGTTTCTAGATCGTCGAAAAAGGCTTATCCAGAACTGAGTATTTCGTGAAGGATTTGATTCTATCCACTGAAGAAGATCTCTTGGCTGGATATAGCATGTTGGAATCCATTATTCAAATTGAGATTGATTCAGGGATTGGTGGGCTATCGACATATTCCTTAAATAACTCGAAATCTCCCAAATTAATTCTGTCCAACGGGTAGATTGGAAGAACTCCTTTGGTAAGTGCCAATGGGTGTGATGGCATGAAGGAGTATAAAAGGAAGACGTTCCAGTTATTTGAGTGTGTGCGCGATAGAAGAATTCCAAAGTCTGAAGCTCCTTGTTCTTAGTCAATTCAATTGTTGAGCGAAATCTTGTACGCAAAAGAGAGTTTATATCTTTGTGAGACCTTGAGAAAGTGTAGCAGAGTCTCTACACTATGGAATCAAGGAAGAGCTTTACTGTAACAACTATTTTTCATAGTGAAATCCAGCCGGTGGGCTGTCAGTGCGGAAGAGTGGACGTAGGCTTGGATTAAGCCGAACCACTATAAATCTTGTGTTTGTATTCTCTTCCCTAAGCTCTTTTACTTTGATCGTAACTCAATTTGTTTACAAGAGTCTAATTTCCTTTTCATAATCTATTGTTGATTAGAGTTGCACACTTCTCTCTAGAAAATTTGTTTTTGCACTTATTCACCCCCTCTAGGTGGTCGTACTAGCTTTCACATACAGAACTGTGATGAAGGAAAAAGAACAACTGACGTACTATGCCTTGATAATGAGATTATTTAGACACTTTCAAATTCAATTACCTTCTCAACTTCGATTAAGATCTCTTGCTCCTATGAAAATAGGAATAAAGATGATTTCCAAGATGAGGCTGAAAGATCTTTCCAAGGCCTTGAATCTTTTGAAGAATGAATTATCTAGCAGAATCAAAGAAGGATCTGTTGCTAAAAAGAAACGCAAGGGAAAGGATGTTGTCTAGATGGCATCAAAGAAAAAGAAATATATCCTTCTGCAGGATGAAGAGGAGGAAGATGATAATCTCACAATTTCCTTCATTGCTTTGTGCAATCTTCGAGGTTTTGTTGATTCTAAAGAGACAAAAGAAGAAGAAGATGAATTCAAGTGCGAATTTCCGACAAAAAAGAAAAATTCAAGTGCGATTTTAGTCCAAAAGAAAATATTGAAAACCAAATATTCAAGTCTGATTCTTCTTCAATTGTCACACTCTAACTAGTTTATTTTTGTGGAAGATGGAGGTAGACTCTTGTCGAAGGATGTGGCCAAAAGATAAATTGGATGGAGGTCAAGGTCCAAGAGTAGGCAATGACCCAC
>CM024528.1:28568899-28599287 GCA_014182385.1 Eucalyptus viminalis | reverse complement strand
CGGCGGTCATTTTTTGTTCTTCTTTGAACTTGCGATTCAATATCTAGCACAAGAAAAATATGAAGTACGAAGAGAGAGAGAAATAAAGAAAAGAATAAAAGAGGAAAAAGGAATAAAAGAAAACGCAGGCATCTTCTAGGGAACGGGGAGTGATTTTTTCTTTATTTTTTATCAAAAAATATATAAGTGAGGCTAAAAAGTGATTTCAGAAAATAAAAGCATTAAATATTAAATAATTATAAATTTTGATCATTATAGAAGGGTATAGATTTGTTTAAATAAGCTGATTCTAATTTCTTAATAATCATTAATTTCATCAATAATTTTTGTTAAAATTAAAAACGTGTCCTTAAACATGAATACGCATTAATTATGAATATATCTTTTGAATTTCCTATAAATGTATTTATTAATATCATTAGCGTAAATTCATTATGAGCTCTTTTTTTTATTATTTATTCATTTGTGAATTTGAATTAAGTTAATTAAAAATAAAAATATTCATTTAATATACAACGTGTTTTTAAATGTCAGAATTTTTTATTTATTCATTCGTGTCGTGTGTCACGTGTCTCGTGTCGGTGCTACTTAAGTCATTACCAATTCACGTGCTGATCTAGAAGTGTAAGGACCTTTTGTTTAATTCTCCAAACGTTCAGGCTTCTTATTGCCCTAGGGAGCTAATGTAGTCGTGGATTGGGTGGCGAACATCCATAGGAAAATGGCTTACCTCAAAATTGGGTATCCTCCCTCCCTGGTCTCTTTAAGACTTATTATGCACTGAAAGCCCATCCCTCGGGTTCTTATCTTAGATTAGTTTAAAGAAAAGTATTATCCGACCAATTAAAAAAAAAAAAAAAAAAAACTTTCAACCATTGTATGACGGAGGTGAAATGAAAAAAAAAAAATACCGATGACCTTTGACTTTTGCACTATGTACTGCCGCGTGCTTTGCCAATTTAGTCTTCAAATTAAATGCCTCTTCTTTTTTCTTCTTTTTTTGGTTCAAATTGATTTGGAGACGCTTACATGGTCATTTAATCTATGCCACCCTATACAGCAATTTCAAAATTTAAACTAAAAACTGAATTTTTTTAGACCTCGTAAATAAGGTACGAGTGCATTAGTTTAATTTTTTTATGTTACATTAAAATTAATTTGAGAATAAATATGGTAAAAATATACTTATTTACGATTTTTTGTGAAATTACAAAATTTGGGAGAAACAAGATCATGATGAATGGTAATGGCGTCTATAAAAGTAATTTACTTGGCTACAGGTGGATGTTGATGAATCACCGATTAGATTCGTTACAAAACAAGAAACCTTTGCCAGTTTGCTCGAAAGGCATGGTGGATCCAATCAACACTTTATCAGTACCAAATGACTGAGGACTTCTGGAGTTGAAAAAAATAAAAATAAAAAGTGACTCGCCTTGCTTAGCTTGTCTAGGGTCATGATTTTTTATTAACCGTAAACAAACCGAATGGATATCCATGTGACATTTTCAGCGTTCGTAGACCGAGCGACACTAATTGGCTATACAAGTATAACATAGTCCAACGAATGCTCGTGATTATGTACTGACCTCACCTACATCTATTAATTTTACCTCTCAAACTTGTGAAAATAATGGAAAACTAAAATCAAGATAATAATCATGATAAATTCTTCACGCTCTTTGAAGATGCCATGCTTCATTATCTACATTATTTTTAGGGTTTGTTTGTTTCACGGAAAATGACTTCCAGAAAAATATTTTCTAGATTTTCTGGTATTCGTTTCACAGAAAATAAACTACTCAAGGAAAATGTTTTCCATCATTGGAAAAAACAACCTTCAAAGATGAGGAAAATGTTTTCAATTTTTCCATAACTTCTTCTTCATTTCATCAACACATTTTTTTATATTTTTGTTATGCTTTCTTTTTCTTTTTTCTTTTTTTCCTTTTTTTTTTCTTTCTTTCCTTTTCATCTTTCTTCCTTAGCCTTGGTCGGTCACCAACCACGACGGCGGCCCGCGACCGGCCGCAGCCATGAGCCAGCTCAAGCCTCACCCCAGGCCGGCGAGGCTCCGCCTACCCTGATCTGGCGAAGTCGAGCTCAAGCCTTGCCAGATCAAGCGAGGTGGAGCTCTTGCCAGCCTGGGGCGGAGCTTGGCCTTGCCAGATCCAGCAAGTTGGGCGGGGCTCGGGCCTCGCCCGAGCTCGCCAGAGGTTCGCCGGGCTCTGGCAAGCTGCGAGCTCGGGCTCGCCTAGATTAGGAGCCCGAGCTCCACCGCTAGATCCGACGAGCTTGCGGCTCGCTAGAGCCCGACGAACCTCTGGCGAGCTTGGGCGAGATCAGTTGAGCCTCAAGCTAGCCGGATTTGGCAATCGGGTCTTGGTCAGCCGTCGGGCAGCCAGGCATCGTCAGGCGTGTGGCGGCATAGGAAGGAGGAGGAAGCTTGACGTGGCAAACGAGAGGAAGGAGGAGGAAGGGGGAAGGAAAAGAAAAAAGAATAAAAATAAAAAAATTTATATATTTTAAAAATACAAATAATTAAAAATTCATTTAAAAAAAAATATAAAAAATAAAACTAATTTTTTGGTCAATTAAAAATATTAAAATTCATTTTTTGATCATTTTTCCCAAACAATTAAATTAGCTAACGAATGGTGGAAAATATTTTACACTCAAAGTTTAGGTTTTGGCCGAACACCAGAAAATAATTTCTAGAAAAATACTTTCCGGAAACATGATATTTTTCGCGAAATGAACGGACCCTTAGATTAGCTTTGCTTGCACGACAAGACCAACTGCACCATGCTTCTACTTCTTCACTCCACTTTCTCGAACAAACATAATGACTCAATACATTCGTTAATAGCCATGGCTAAGGGACTCTAAAGGATAAAGGCAAATGGAAACTTGCTATTAGGATAAAAAAATGTACCAATACAAATTTTCTGCCAATGTTACTATAAAGGACAAAGCAAAGTGCAAGGGAATATCATAACGTACACACATAAAGTGTAAAGTAAGAACTTTTTAATGTCATAAAGGGAAAGAAAAATAACAAAAATCGCAGTTCAAGAGCTATTTTGTCCCCCAACCACTGTGGCATTCGTTTTGGCTCTCCAAATAAAAACAAAAAAAATTGACTCCCATTATCAGAGGAGTATATTTATTACACGTAATTTCGGCGGAGTTGTGCGGAACCTATTCTCACAAGCAATAGGGACACAGACTTTATTTTCTTTTTCTATTAATATAAAAATCATGAAAATAAAATAATCCTCCACTAATTTCCATCAATTTTTATCATTAAATTATTGAATTGGATGGCATATAATAATTAACTGGTGTATCAATTTGAGGTTTTGTCCTCAATTTGTTACGGGTTTTTTAGTTCGTGATTTTTTTTTATATTAATCCAAATAAATAGTAAATTTGTTACAATATATCAAGTTTTTTGAGCTAAATTTATCATAGGTGTATCAAAAAAATTAATATGCAATAAATTTATTACGAATGCAATCAATTAAGGTTTTTTCGCGATGTTAACTCAATAAATAAATAAAAAAGAATATCAATGTGCAATACAAACGCTCCCTACTCGAGTGGGTAAGCATATTCTCCAAGACTCCACTAAAACATAGATTGCAATAATGCCAAGTCAGTCTCTTTTTGCAGGAATGGGCGGTCGTTGTCCCATCCCATTTGTAAAGAGAATGACCCACCACGTGCTTACTTAGGCCATGTTTGGTAACCATCCAAACATGGTCAAATTCTGATTCTTTGTTCCCGGGAGTAATTTGGGAACATAATCGCGTTTGGTAAAATTTTTATTCCCGAGAACAGATTTCGAGTGGAATCAAGAATTAAAAAAACAAAAAAAAAAGTTAATTATTGTTCTGGGAACAAATTTGAGAATCAAAACTAACTACCCTTCCACCATCCTCGCGACCACCATCCACCCCCGCCCACCACCACCGCCCGCGGGGTCACCGCCACTCAGCCACTTGCCTACCGGTCCGTCGAGCTCGCCGGTCACTGCCCGCTGGTCCGACGAGCTCACCAAAGGCTCGCTAGGCCAGGGTGAGATCCAGTGAGCTCGCTGGTGGCCAGGCAAGCCTCATCGGTGCTGAGCAAGCTAGGCTCGCCTAGCCCTGCCGATGGCTAGGCAGGCCTCGCCCAGCCTCGGCGAGGCCGAGCCTCGACGGGGCTTGGGGAGCCTCACCCAGCTGTCGGCAAGGCTCGACTGACGAGGGTCGGTGATGCTCCAGTGAGGTCGCCGGCCCTTTGTCCGCCGGCCGGTCCAGCGATTGTCCAGAAGAAGAAGAATAGGAGAAAAAGAAAAAAAAAAGAAAAAAAAATAGGAAAAAAGTAAACAAATTATTTAAAAATTAAAAGAAATTGATTTAAAACAGAATCAATGAGCACGATATCAAATGCAATTCTATTACAGAATCAGAAATTTTGGACAATTACCAAACACGTTCTTTTACTCAAAATTAGTTCCTGATAACAGAATAAAAAATAATCATTTATGATCAGAATTTGTTCTTGGGAACAGAATTGTTACCAAATGTGCCATTACTGCCCTTAGTCAATGAATTCCCAGAAACAGAATCATTACCAAACGCACCCTTACTACCCTCATTCAATGAATTACAAAGTTAATCATCAATACTCAATAGCTTGCACGAGAAGATTAGTTTAATTAACAGATCCCACCTTCATTAACGGTTCAGAAAGATGCGCTCTTCCATTTTCTACACTGAAATGAAACGCACAAAGCAAATGAGCCTTAAAGCGGATGGGAGACATAGAAATTTGCATTTATAAGAACCTCCAAAATCTACCATGGTAAAAAGCAACATAAATTTGGAGGACGCCCATCTGGATTTTTCACAAAATTATTTGTCTTGGCAGTGGGTCTGTGGCCCATAAATCCATCACCCCGCACTACAAGCGCGGAATAAACTGAACATTTGCTATAGATAATTGTATTACTCTATCCATAAGGTTCAAATTCAAATTTTCAGTTTTAGTGTCAATAGAAATGCATATATCCTGATTAAAATAAGTCCTTAGAATAATTAGTTAGAAAAATGAGAAGTCAAATTACCTTAATACATAGATTAACAGTAAAAATCTTCTTGTTGGGAAGACGATTTTATGCATTATCATTAATTGGATGGTAAGAGGAATTCTTTCCCTTTTCTTTTCCTGAAAAAAGAAACAGAAAAAAGTTCGTTGGATGGAAAATTTGCACATACTTCAAACAATGGATGAAAAATTTGCAGCTCTAGCAATTGAATACCATGGCTTACTAGATAATTGAACAAAATGTACTTAGTTCTCTCCTTTATATTAATGGGAAAATACAATATGATGTAAACGTAAAGATAATACTATTAAAACAACTTTTATTATTAAAATAAAAATTTTGAAAAAAATGGTGATCATACTTCTTTGTCGTGAACATACCATTTCCATTGAAAAATAAAAGATGAATTTTGGGGCATAGGCTCCACCCACCCACCCCCCCCAAAAATATATATAAAATGAAAAAGCCCGCAACCTTCACCCGTGATACAAATGTCTCGTAAATAAGTCCAAATTTTCACCCAAAAGACAAAACTAGCCAACGTTAGACTTGTCATCAGATACATCAAAACTAGCAAGTTGTCTAATTTAACAAATAGTAAGACCAAAAGTTAAAGAAAATGAATAAGAACATGAACGTCCTATAATTAAATTTAGTATTTTCTTTATTGAAGTTCATAAGTTAATAAAAAGCAATTTTTTTTATGTGCTTGATCAAAAAAAGAAAGAAAGCATAATTTCTTAGGTTGCGTTTAACAGTCAGGATAAAATTTGGGATAGCATATCATATCCTATCCTAGGTTTGATGCCTATTCAAGATAGGATAAAGTCGGATATAAGAAGAATATTGGCCGGATAAAATTATCCCATGGGAGAGATGGGATAAATGTGGATAGGTTTTCTATTGTAAATAATATGAAAGTTATTTTTCTTGAATAATAAACTTATTAAATTAACAAAATTTAAATTATATTTCAATATAATTAATATTTGAATTCTAATTTAAGAAATTAAAAATTAAAAATTAAATTTTATTTTTTAATTCAATCTTATTTTAATTTATATATTCAACTTTAATTCTATCTTATAATAAACATTCAATCTATAAATTATATATTTTATATTTATTATATATTTTAGGTATTTTTGTATTTTTCACAATCTCTGTTCATGAATTTTTAGGTTTATTTACAATGATATGCCATTTATATTAAAAATATATATATACATGACATAATGTGAATATATCCGATTTTAATATTGTGATTCACTAAATAGTGGATATGATATATAAAAATTATAGGATTTCATATCCTATTCTATCCAGTCCTATCCTGATTGGAAATTCGGACGACCAAACGTAGAGCTTAAAGCTGGGCTTATAAAATCAAATGTATCTTGTTATCAATCTAAATAAGATGTACTAAATCTTTTTTATATGAAAAATGTGGTGCGTCAAGTATTACTGGAGTCTGGGGTTTGCGCTTAGTGGCCACCCTTCCAACATGGAAGGGGGATGAGAAATGTTTGAATCCCCACCTTCTCAGGGGAGTTGGGGTGATGATAAATTAGTTTCAAATGTGGATTTCGACTCACACTTCCTGTAATGAGGCATGGTAAAAGTCTGAGAGTGAGAGTTAGAATAGGAGTAAAATATGATCGACAAAACAAAAAAGTATTACCAGTGGATGACCGACATGTGGCACTCTGACATTTATTTTCACTTTCTTTCGAAAAAAGATTTCTTTTGTTTTTACACTTTGATTGAACTAAAAAATTTCCCATTTAGTTCAACAGACATATAATTCTGTTTTTCAATATTACAAAATTCTCTTATTCTCGTACCGATCAAGTACGCTTCTAGAATTATTACTTTTCGTAATCTATTTTACAAGTCTTTTCGCATGCATAGCACGAATGTAGAGAATAGTATAATGGTTACATAATTATAGTGGAAACATAGCTATTACGTCCTTTTCTTTCTTGTTCCCCCTTGTATTGAGATACATTATCAATGTGTGGCCAAAGAGGATCACAATGTAAACGTTAAACACGATCCTCCCATGCGTAGCGTGGGCTAACGTTGGTGCACAAATGACAATAAAATCAGCTCTTGTTAGTCGACTCCATTCAGCACCAAGCTAGAACCGCCACTGGGTAATGCCTAAAAGGTAACGACTAAGCACGCGTAGAGCAAGACTTCAAGAAGGGAAAAGGAAAGGCCGTCTTGGAGCTGTGAACGGAAGAACCAGATAATAGAGCTAGGAGGGAACGGCTCGTCACTTTTTTAAGTCAAGGTCAATTAACCATTCTATTTTATTTCATCAATTATATGAAGCCACCGTAATTACTTTTCAATAAAGAAGTCATGGTGGGTTAATTGTTGAGGTCACTAGGGAGCATACATATTTTCTAAGTCAAGGTCAATTAACCAGTCTATTTCATTACATCAATTATATGAGTTCGCGGTTAATTACTCTTCAATAAAGAAGGGATAGTGGGTTAGTCGTTAAGGCCACTAGGGAGCATACATCTTTTCTAAGTCAAGGTCAATTAACTAGTCTATCTTATTACGTCAATGATATGAGTTCACTGTAATTACTTTTCAATAAAGAAGTGATAGTGGGTGAGTTGTTAAAACCACTGAGGAGCATACATCTTTTCTAAGTCGAGGTCAATTAACTAGTCTCTTTTATTACATCAATTATATGAGTTCACTATAATCACTTTTCAATAAAAGAAGTAATGGTTAATTGTTAAGGCTAGTAGGGGAGCATACATCTTTTCTAAGTCAAGGTCAATTACCAGTTTATTTTATTACATCAATTATATGAGTTCACTGTAATTACTTTTCAATAAAGAAGTGATAGTGGGTGAGTTGTTAAGGCCACTAGGAAGCAGACATCTTTTCTAAGTCAAGTCAATTAACTAGTCTATTTTATTACATCAATTATATGAGTTCACTGTAATCACTTCCCAATAAAGAAGTGATGGTTAATTGTTAAGGCTAGTAGGGGAGCATACATCTTTTCTAAGTCAAGGTCAATTACCAGTTTATTTTATTACATCAATTATATGAGTTCACTGTAATTACTTTTCAAAGTGATAGTGGGTTAGTTGTTAAAGCCACCGGGGAGCATATCCCGAGGACCACAAGAAGGCAACGACTAAAGATTTGTTTTTAGTCAATTAACAATCAAATTTTAAGTAAAAATTTGAAGGCATCTCTAGATTTCCCCATATGAACATATGAAAGGACAGCATAGACGAAGCATGGGGAACAAATTCGTTTGGTTATGATGACTTAATATATTTAGATGGGATGAATGCTCCGTCAAAATTTAAATGAAAAACAATGATCTTGTTGAAGTTTAGGGTCTTGATAGATCCAAGTTCTTGGACAAGTTGATCATCGACTCATGCAATTTCATTGAAAAGATGGATCTTTCTCAATTGAGACATTTGAAGAAAGAAAATGCCAATTGTCGCGAAAATCTAATTGAAAATCAAGGTCATCATAGGTCGGAGTTCTTGAAAGAGTTAGATATCTCATGGTGCAAGTCCATTAAGAGGCTAGACCTTTTACAATTTAATTATCTAAAGCAGTTGAAGGCTTCTTGTGAAAATCCAGCCGAAATCCAAGGCCATAGGGGGGTCCTGGAAACGTTAGATGTGTCGATTAAAGGGCTGGACCTTTCACAATTACATTGTTTGAAGCTATTGAAGGGATGCTCTTATGCAAACCTTGTTGGAATTCGAGGTCATAGTAAGTCTGGGATCTTGAAAGAGTTGGATATTTTCTTGTATATCCATCAAAAAGGCTAGAGATCCCACAAATCAATGGTATAAGGAGGTTGGCCATTACAAATTGCCAAAGCCTAGTTGAAATTCAAGGAATTGTCGATTAAAGTGGTCGACAGTGTTGGATATCTCTTCATGCAATTCTATTATTAGGCTGAATCTTTTATAGTTAAATTGTCTGAAGCAATTATATGCTAAATAATGCAAAAATTTACTTGAAATTTCAGGTCCTGATTAACTGGAGTTCTCAGAAGTGTTGGATATCTATCTCTTTGTGCAAGTCCCTTGAAAGGTTGGACCTTTCTCAAAATGTCTTAAACAAGTGATGGTTTGAGAATGCAAAAGCCTATATAAAATTCAAGGGCTTGTAAGTTAGGGTTATTGGATATCTAGTTTGAAGCTATTTGGTGATCAACTAGTTGAAATTGGAGACTGCAGTAATCATTTGAAGCTGTTGGATGCTGCCAGTTGTCATTATCTAGTCGAAATTGGAAGAGTTCGATATCTCTTAGTGCAAGTCCGTTGAAAGCCTAAACCATTATTTAAGTTTATGAAGCTTTTGAGAGCTACAAATTGCAGAATCTAGTTAGAATTCATGGTCAAGATAGGTAGGGGCATGCGCGGAAAAGTGGAATATCGCTGGACGCAAGTCCATTGAGAGGCTAGATCTTTCAGATTTAGGCTCCGTTCGTTTCACGGAAAATGGACCATTTCCGGAAAACATTTTCCCAGAAGTTATTTTCCAAGAAAATGGCTATATTTTCCGATGTTCGGCTAATACTTAAATTTTGAGTGGAAAACATTTTCCACCATTCGTTAACTAATTTCTTTCTTTTTTATTTTTTTATTTTTATTTTATTTTTTCCTTTTCTTTTCCATCTCCTTCCTCCTTCCTCCGCCGCCCCTCCTTCTTCCTCCTCCTTCCTCCGCCACCGCTCCTCCTTCTTCCTCCGCTGCCGCTCCTCCTTCTTCCTCCTCCTTCCTCCTTCCTCCGCCACTGCACGCTTGACGATGGCGAGCTGACCAAGATCCGATCGCTGATCCGGCCGACTAAGGTCCGTCGCCGCGATCCGGCGAGCTGGGCGGGCTCGGGCTCGCCGAGCTCGCCGGATCTGGCGGCTCGCCGGACCACCGGCGAGCTCGGGCGAGGCCCAAGCCCCCCACCCAGCTCGCCGGATCTGGTGAGGCCGTGAGCTCCGCCCCAAGCCGGCGAGGCTCGCCCCAGCCGGCGAGGCTCCGCCGCCCGATCTGGTGAGGCTCGAGCTCGCCGAGCTCGGGCAAGCCGGGCTTCCACAGATCGGGCTAGGCGGAGCCTCGCCGGCCCGGGCGGAGCTCGAGCTGGCTCGCGTCTCGCGCGCCGGTCGCCCCCGCCGCTGGGCCGGCCACCGGCCAAGCTAAGGAAGAAAAATGAAAAGGAAAGAAAGAAAGAAAGAAAAAGGCAGATGAAGTTGTGGAAAACATTTTCCTTAGATTTGTATGTAAATTTTACTGTTGATGGAAAATATTTTCCTTGAGTTGTTGATTTTCCGTGAAACGAACACCGGAAAATCCGGAAAACATTTTCCTGGAAGTTATTTTCCGTGAAACGAACGCAGCCTTAATCTCTGGAGCTATTGATTGCTGGAGTTTGCTCAAATCTAGAATTAGGACTTGAGAGATCGGATTCTTGGAAGAGTTTAACATATCTTGGGGCACACTCTGCGAGACCGACCGACTATGAGACATGGTCGCTGTTGTCCGAAATGTGCAAGATCCGAGCGAATTTGTAAGCTTGGCCCGACAACAGCCCAAATTGCATCAGCCTAGCCCAAAGATGAGAAGGCATTGTTTGGTGGTTTGCACGTGGGTTTAGTCCAGACCAATTAAAGTCCATATCCAGTTAGGCTTTGCTATTCTAAACCTATAACGATCAATTCTTTAAATTTTGGTTAACCCATGTACAATTCAGTCCACTAAGGCCTATTTGGTAATATATCAAACAATGTCTATTTCTATTCTTTTGTTCCTCGGAACCAAAAAAGAATAACAATTTGTTTGATTACATTTTTGTTAACCGAAATAGATTTGGAACATAATCAAAAAGTAAAAGAAAAAGTTGCTTCTTTGTTCTAGGAAATAATTATAAAATCAAGCGTTTTTTTTTTTTCTTTTTTTTTTTTCTTTTCTTCTTCTTCCTCCTCTAATTGGCAACCTCGCCAGCACCTAGCAAGGCCAAGCCTTGTTGTCTCGAGTCTTGTGGTGGCTGGGTGAGGCTCGGCTAAGATTGGCAATTGGCTAGATGAAGAAGAGGAAAAGGAAAAAAGAAAATAAAAAAAATGAAAAATGTAATAAAATTATCATAAAATAAAAAGAAATTCTAAGTTACAAAAACATTTGAGAGTTTACCAAACGTATTTTTATTTCGAGAATAGAAATTTTATTTAGTTATAAAATACATTCAAATATTCAGAAACTCGTCTAGAGGATAGAATCAGAAAAAATCATTTTTGAGTAGAAATTATTCCCAGAAACAAAATGGTTACCAAACGCATTTTAAATATGAGTTGAAAAATGTGTCTTTCATCTATGTTTTGACACATTTCCTTAAACTCAATGGCCCGTCTCACAACAACATTAGAATAGAAACAATCGTACAAGTATAAACAGGTAACTCACGATCGAGCACACATTCCTCAATCATGGCTTCAAAGCAGTCTTTGTTAAGCAAGAGCATACAACAAGCAATCCTCCACTGTTACAGATGCTCTTAACCTCACTTAGAACTGCTTTTTCCCCTTCAGAATTAATGACTCAACCATAGTTTTGACCGAGAATTACAGCAGCAGCAATTCTATTCATTTGGGGGTTAACCTGCTCATGTATTGCCTTACTCTCTGCCACACTTGTTTTGAGAAAGGATATTGAAAGAATTGTAACTCAAAATTCTCTTCACATTATTCCCGGGCAACTTTTAATTCCTTAGTGGGGCTTTTCAGTGTCAAGTTGGTTTAGTAAAAGAATATTGATTCAGTTTTATCTGTTTCAGACAGTCATGTTCTTTATTGTCATGATTATTCAAGCATGGCAATTTTATGTTGGGCAAGATAGATTTGTTCCATCGGTTAGCAAGTTATTATCTCCTGTCATACTAAATAATACCTTGGTCCTCTCGATCAACGAAACATAGACCAAAGGCCAAAAATCAAATTATTAATGGAGAAAATATCTGGAGGTGGTTGAGCTGTGAGTTAAAAATGAAATCACCGTCCTGATAGAACATCCTGTTGAGAAGACATTCCTCAGCGTACATTTCCTCTGGGGCGAGAATTCCTTGATCGACCATCATATTCCACACAATTAACTGTTCTAATCATCTTCTTCATGTGGCATAGTTGTGAGCATGTCGAGAAAGAACTTAAGCAGAGACACAACTGAAGAGTTGCTCAGATCAATCAAGAACTGCAACTATCTTGGTTCACCTTATGGAATTGTGAAATCCTACTTTAAGAGATCCGCATGATTTTTTTTCGCTGAAATTGTGAGTGGCATGTCATGACACAACGATGAAATTGCAAAGAAGTTGCAGGAGAGGAAGCACTTACATGGTATGACTGGAGATGGCGTGTATAAAGCCCCCGCTTTGAAGAAGGCGGACATTGGGACTGCAGTTGCTGTTGCCACTGATGCTGCTAGAGGTGCGTGGACATTGTCCTCACTGAAACGGGCTTGAGTGTTGTTATAAGCAGTGTGCTGACGAGCTGGGCTTTATTAAGAAGAAGAAGAAGAAGAAAAGAAAGAGAAGAAAAAAATAGGAGAGAGAAAAATTGATTCTAGAAATTGTTTCCGGAAATAAGAAGCTAATTTTTCTACTTTTTGTTTTCTGTTCCAAATCTATTTCCGAGAACAAATTTTTTACCAAACACATTTATATATATATTTTTTTGTTCTCCGAACAAAAGAACAAAATAGTTGTTCCAGAGAATAGAAATAAGTTTTAACAAACATGCCCTTAATCACCATTCACCAATATGCTTCTCTGATGCAAAATTTTTCATGGACAGGTTGTGACACTTATAGCGGTTTATGCAAATTGGGGTTTCGCAAGGATAAAAGGAGCAGGATGGGGGTGGGCTGGTGTCATCTGGCTTTACAGTTTGGTGACTGACATAAGTTCCGTTTGATATTCTTTAGTTCGCGATCCGCTACATTCTGAGTGGGAGAGCATGGAATTCCCTCTTGGAGAACAAGGTATCTCCACTAAGAAAGAGGCACCACCACGGATTATGTATTATGAAAAACCCTACATTGCATTAATTTTGGCTAATTTTATCACGCAGGCTGCCTTCACTTCTAAAAAAGACTATGGCAAAGAAGAGCGAGAAGCTCAGTGGGCAACTGCACAGAGGACTCTGCACGGCCTTCAGCCTCCTGAAACCAGCAACCTATTCTCTGACAAGAGTAGCTACAGGGAGCTTTCAGAGATTGCAGAGCAAGCCAAGCGACGAGCCGAGGTTGTGAGGTGAGCACCTTGATGCTCATACTTCAATGCTCGTAAGAAATTGGTGCTACTTACTGAAAAACATAGTTCCACCTTCTTCGCTTCCTTACCCGTTTGCTTGCCTAATAACTGAAGTTCAAAGGCCGTGCTGTATTTAACTGAGTTTAGGCGACTTACTGTCTCGAAACAGAGTTTAAACCATTCGCTGCTAGCAATTCCTTTTCACCATTTAAGTCCTACATGCGATGGTAAGACAAAGTGAATCTATTGTTGCAGGCTTCGGGAACTACACACTCTGAAGGGCCATGTTGAATCCGTGGTCAAGCTCAAAGGCCTGGACATCGATTCCATTCAGCAGCATTACACATTCTGAAGGGCTTTTCATTCGAAGCAGAGGAGAAACCGTTGTCGCCAAGGATTATGATGACGAAGAAGCCTATGAAGCTTTTATTATTCTATTGGACGACAGAAACCGTTGTCGCTAGCAGTCAGGGTCGTAGATTTTTGCTGTGACCGGTTTAATGCATGAGGGCTGCTTTCTCTTTGACAGAACGAGATTTAACTTTTCGTTTCAAAGTAGCCATGTTCAAGTCGGTAGGTGAATCTTACTTGGATCTTAATGATTATGTTTAGCTCGAAGCATGATCTTGTCAACAATTCTCGAGTGATCTGCCTGGTAAAAGGAGAGATGAGGAAAAACAAAAGTTTTTGGCGTTTAGTAAGGCCCCGTTTGTTTGTGTTTCTTTTTCTTGTTTCTAAACATTTTTTTTTGTTTTTTTGTTCCCTGAACAAAAAAGAACAAACACGTTTGGACGCGTTTTCTGTTCCTTTTTGTTCTTTTGTTCCTGGGAACAAAAAAAAGGCGAAGAAATAAGAACACAAATTTTGTGTTTTTGTTTCTGAAACACAATGAGAAATACTTTTTTTCTTTTTCTTTTTCTCTTATTTTCTTGTTCTTTTTTTTTGGCCGGTCGCCGGCCTCGGCCATGGCCGGCGACCGGCCGACGAGGGGCCGGCGGCCTCGCCCGCCACGGCGAGGCTCGCCGGCCCTCGGCGAGGCCGAAGCTCGCCGTCCCCGGCGCGAGGCCGAGGCTCGCCGTAGCTGGGGCGAGGGTCGGCTCGCGCCCGGCCGGGCGAGCTCGATCTCGCCCAGATCGGGCGAGGCCGAGCTCGCCCGGCGGCCGGCGAGCCTCGGCCTCGCCGAGCCACCGCCAGCGACGCCAACCCGGCGGTGAATCGGCGAGGCCGAGGCTCGTCGGCCGCTGGGCGAGCTCGGCCTCGCCGGATCTGGGCGAGCTCGAGCTCGCCCAGCCATGGCGAGGTCGACCTCGCGCCGGCCTGGGCGAGCTCGATCTCGCCCAAATTCGGCGAGGCCGAGCTCGCCGGCGGCGAGCCTCGGCCCGCCTCGGCGGTGGCCCGGCGAGGCCGCGCCGCCGCGGCTGGCGAGCTCGGCCTCGCCAGATCAAGGCGAGGCCGACCCTCGCCGGCCGGTTGCCGGCCATGGCCGAGGCCGGCGACCGGCCAAAAGAAAAAAAAAAAAAGGAAAAAGAAAAAAGAAAAAAGAAAAAAATAGAAAAAAAAAAAGAAATAAAAAAATTATCCAAATTTACCAAACGTGTTTCTGTTTATTTTTATTCCCGGAACAAGTTTACCAAACGCGTTGTTTTGTTCAAAAATTGTTCCCCGGAACATGTAAACACTTTTTTCTATTTCTGTTCCCCGGAACAATTTTTAAACGTAAACACAACCAAACGCGCCCTAAGTCTTTTTGGTCAAATAAATGACTACCAGAAAAGGTTTCACGTGAATCTCCACGTTTCTCTTTTTTTTTTTTTTTTTTTCCTAGTTAACAAATAATAAAGATGAAATATTTTCTCACACTTAATCCTTTAAAAGTAGATGGAAAGACGCATTATTTGTACGAATTGTAAGATGAGGAGTGGTTGCAAAGGTCAAAGAGCTTCTCACATGGTGAAGGAGGTAGAAATGGATCGAATTATGCATCAAATAAGTAGACAGCGATTTTATAATATATATGTAAAAGTTGGAATTAATTCACGAAGGCACATAGTAACATTTTAGCTTTAGAACTCTAAAATTAAGCATGCTTAGGTGGGGGCGCTATCCACTTGTACGCCAAAAGGCAAAACTATAAGGCTTAGTTATGGGACGAGTCAAAGCTAATAACATCTTAGTGAGTTAATCCAATAATGTTACAATACGGTATTCGAGTAGGGCCCCCTTTAGTAGGTCCGTGGTTCGGAAATGAATTACATGGAAGTTGGTAGGCCTGTAACAATTAGATTTAATGAGAGCGAGGAGTGGTTTTTGGAGCTGGCGTGTACAAGGAGTGGCTTCTAGTAGGTTTCTAAAATAGTGAAGAGAGCAAGAATAAACTGAATTATGCACCAAATAGGGGAAGAGATACTCTAGAATAAATATGTCAAAACTAAAATTAATTCATGGAGGCGCCTTTTGAGGTAATGAAAATACTTAGTTTACAAACTCCATAATTAAGTGCGCTCACATGGGAGCACTACAAACATGAATAATCTCTTGAAAAGGTGTCCGCCTGTACATCAAAGGACAAGACCGTGAAGCTCAGTATGAAATGAGCTAAAACGGACAAATGAGTTAATCTATGGAAGCCACACGAATAGTCATGTATTATAAATAGATGTAACTTTAATATGAATTAACATGCTACTAATTTAATGATTGCAACTTTTGACCGAAAGACACTATTTACTAATTAATTTTAGAGTACAATTATTTATGATATAAAATAGACAACAATAAATTGAGTGACAAAACTTAAAGTGGCTTGACATGTCGTGGCTCATGATTGTGAGATCTATATGATAGTAAGAATAGATAAAAATATGTTGAAAATACATTATATTTTTATACGTAGTGGATATTATGCACATTCAAATAAGCCCATTTAAATTCTTTCAAACATATGATGGTGAAAAAGTATGAGAAAAGACAAGAAATTTTCATTTCAAAACAGAAAGTAAAACAATTTCCAAGTTCCAAAAGAACGATATCACAATTGGAGCAATTTTCAAGAAAATATAATAAAGTTTATAAAGAAATATTTGGTACCATTATAATTAGCAAGAAAATCACCAATAAGCTTAATAAGTTTATAGAATAATCTTTAAAGAATTATAATTAGTCAAAACGTTAAAAGGATAAGAATGTAAGCCATGAAAATGGTATTGAAGATCTCCGTAGCTAGAATCAAGAATACATATAATCAAGTAAAAGAAATTTATGCGCTCGATTTGGAATTCATCTTTCTTGATGCAACAATAATGATCTAAAGCTTAAGCACTTCTTCTTTATCGTCTTCTGTATCATTGGCTCAATGAGACTGCTTCTCACTCTCGACATTTAGTAAACACTCCTTATAGAGTTTTAAATCATATGCCCTCTCATTACAAACCGAGTTTCATTCAGTTCATAATAATCACTCCCATATTAGACCAACTAAGAATCCTTATATCTCACATTATTAGATTAATCCCATAAAAATGTAAACTATAATATCAATTAATGCAACTAACAACAGAAATTTTTTTACAGTTATAAACACAACCCCATATAGCATATGTTTATATTAGCATGGTGTTGTATTAACATATGTGCCAACTGTTGAGAGAATATAAGTTTATTAGCAGGATAGTGGCTGTCAATAAAATTGCATTAGAAATTATATATTTTGAGAAAACATTTTCCATTCTTTTAATTCGGAATAGTATCCAGTTTAAATAGGAAATTAAATTAACTACAGATTTTAACCTTAGCATTGCAAAAGAGATTATTGGACTTAGTCATTGCATAATTGCATGTACAATTATATATCCAACCATGTATTTCCTAAAACAGATTTTGAATTTCTAATGTCAAAGCAACATAATTTACAACCAAATAGTTAGAAATTCGCTCTAGGCGTAATGTTCTCTTTCGACTTCTCTTTAGCTTTCAATGGTCTTAACGCGTTGATGGGTATAAGGCTCATCAATCATCATTTTGGCCCCAGCTACCTCAACATATTCACCCTGGTCTGTATCGTTCTCGCATCGCTCCACAAGGGTTACGTCATGTTTTCCATGCTTTCTTTCTCTTTCAAAATGTTTTTATGCTTGGTTGCCAGTGTTGCCAACTGGAAAAGATCATTAATTTATCGTCCTACCATCTTTTCTCTGATAGAAAACTTCAAACCTGCCAGAGCTACATCCACAAGGGATTTTTCCAGTAAAGGCAGAAGGCATCGATTCCTTGCCTTTCTGAACCGAAATATGAACTGATCTATCAACTCATCATTTTACTGCTTCATAGACACATCAGGGATGGATCTCTGGAATTGTTCATGAAATAATCTTTCCATTTATTCCCATGAATAGACGGAAATTGGTGGCAATGCCACATATCAAGTAAATGCAGTCTTGGATAATGACAGAGGGAACAACCTCAACTTCTAGTAATCAGCATATGCTACATTATCACATTGCACAGTACATCGATCGATATGTTCCAATGTCAATTGGTCAACCTTGCTAGGAAAAAGGGGTGAACCATGTTATTTTGAAGCTTCTTGGATAAGGTATTATGTCGATCCAATGTAGAAAAGGTTTTCTCTAAACAGGTCTAACATATCATGCATCTTCATGCCCATATTGCCGTATCGCCCAGTCATACGTTCACTGGGCATTTTGTTGATTTTACCCAGGTATTATCACAGCAGGTGCTACAACGGGCTATGGTCCAAGATAGGGTTCTGGCGGGAGTTGTTGTTGTGGCACTTGTGGTTGAAGTGGCTGTTGTATTTCTGCCCCTAGGTGGGGTGGGTGGTCTCCCTAGATTGTCGATGACAACATTCGGCCTGTATGGAATAGGCGCCAGAATAGTCCGAGGCATCAAGCTGGAGATGCCATCGACAACTCAGCGCGTCCAACCCTTTCGACTGCGGGTTGTGGTGGTGAATTATTCCCACCAGTATCAATGGTATCGAGTTGACTCCCTGTACGACGTGTTGGTTTATTTCCTCATATCATCAACACTGATTCTATCGTGTATGCCAAAAAGATGTTTCATCGGAATTTTCCAAAATGAAATATCTTTCATCAAAGGTTGTTCTTCAATTATAATTTGAGGAAATTAAGGTTCTGTACTAATTTTGGATAGAAAATATTACAAACAAACAAAAATCAACTTCCTCGATCCAAAAAATATTGTAAAATCTCAAATCAAGTCGGAATTAAATCGACGACAAGGCTTGAAAATTATGAACTCAATAACGTCACAAGGTGTGCAAACAAATTATATGAAATTTAATCGATGACACAACTCTCGCCATGATAAAGATATATATATCAAAATTTAATCAATGACGTAGATCTTACAATATGCAACATCTATATAGCCTGTGTGTAGAAAAGTGAAACCAATTGTTAACTGAAACGTGGCGAATCAGGGTAGTTGAACAGCACGGCCTCGGGAAAATTTGTACTGAGGAACTTCAACTTTTATGTTTGACGCTGGTTTTAGAAAATTGAGTCTAATCCTGGAAGCTCGCTAAGCTTTACTTGGTAAATATGATAAGAAATTATTGGAAAATAAATTTACCATGCTCTATAATCACTATTACGTGATGACTAGGGTCAAAAAAAAATAAAATTGTAAGAAAGCTTTTTAAATCGTTGAGAATGATAAGGTGTTAGTGATAAGAATTTTTTGTTTTGAACTATATTAGAGCTTCTCACACTTGATAATTTCAAAAGTGACTTAATCATTGATGATTGTTTTGGATGGGTTGGTTGCGAATAATGTTGGAGCCATAGTATGGAAAGTGTGAATTGTTTGATGATAAAATTGAGTCTAATCCTGGAAGCTCGCTAAGCTTTACTTGGTAAATATGATAAGAAATTATTGGAAAATAAATTTACCATGCTCTATAATCACTATTACGTGATGACTAGGGTCAAAAAAAAAAATTGTAAGAAAGCTTTTTAAATCGTTGAGAATGATAAGGTGTTAGTGATAAGAATTTTTTGTTTTGAACTATATTAGAGCTTCTCACACTTGATAATTTCAAAAGTGACTTAATCATTGATGATTGTTTTGGATGGGTTGGTTGCGAATAATGTTGGAGCCATAGTATGGAAAGTGTGAATTGTTTGATGATAATATTATTTATGTCTTTAACCCTTTTCCTGGACTCAAGATGTTCTCACCCATTATATGTGGTTAGAATAAAATAGATAAAATAATATACTTGCAACATCTAAAGTAATCTGAGAGAGAGAGAGAGAGAGAGAGAGAATTTACTTTCCGTCTCTATACTTTTACTATTATTTTTACTTTTTTTCTAATCAAGTTCTTATATTTTTAATTTAAAAACAAAAAATATATATATACTTGAAACATCTGAAGCAATCTGTGAGAGAGAGAGACAGACGCAAGAGCCAATTATTTTACAAAAAAATTTACTTATCGTCTCTATACTTTTACTTTTATTTTTTACTTTGTTTTCTAATCAAGTTCTTATATTTTTAATTTGTCTAATGAGGTCATCTTACTTTTTTTCACAATTTTTTTAATCAAATATTTTTGACATCAAATTTGGCCGAATCTAGCTAACATGACCATCAAGTGATATCGTAGTGAGTACGATGTGATTGAAAATTTTCAATGTAGTCATCCACATGAGCGTCGAAAATGGGTAATGAGTCATACTTCAATACTATCTATATTGGCTATTTTTCCACACACACGCATCCATGTGTGCATCTATATATTTTTTCACATCATACTTTGGGGTCATTTGATGCCACATCTCCCAAATTTAGTTTTATTTTGTGTCATATAGACTTGATCTAAAAATTTGTGAAACTAGAGCTACTTGATTGGACAAACTAAGTGTACATAAATTTGTCTAGAGAAAGCATAGAGTATGTAGACGATAGATAAGATTTTTCGTCCACTTTTTGTGAGGCTTACAACTGTTAATGCATTTTATTGCCATTGATTTCTTTTTGAGGTTTTGAAATACATAAATGTTATTATTTTAATATTTTAATTACATGTAGATTCAACTTTTAATTCCCTCCAATGAGAGAGTGTGTAAATACTTCAAAATAATAGGGTGATGCTTATTTCATAGGTAAAAACTTGCGAGTTGAGTGACATTTCTTTCATAACTGAGAATGTTACCCACTCCATTGAGATTTACTTGACCTAAATATTTTTCTTTAGACATTTAGGTTGCATATGGAAAAAATTACTAGCAAGGCGAAGAAGTTGCTAAACTATTAAGGAGGTGACGGTACCTTTTGTTGATGAAAAGTGTCTACGAGGGCTGACCCCTGGGCTGCATTGGCCCAAGCGTCGGCCTGGGCCTTTTGTTTTGTTTTGTTTTTTTTTTAACTCTAAAAATAAAACTTTTGAAAAAAAGAGTACAAGATTTAAATTTAAAAATTGCGTTATTGAAAAAGTTGCATGAAATTGAAATACAATATTTGTTTATGCAATATCAAAAACAATACATCAAACACTTCAAGTATGCGGCAATACTATACTATAAAATTATTTAAGATTTGATATTAGGGACAATATGAATAGAGTCTGACGCCCCATCTAGCTTAATTCGCGTAACCAAGACAGCAGACACAACAGAAAAGACAAGTGGAATGTCCAGTAATATTCATTAGGGGTGTCAAAAAGGCCCGACCCGACCCGAACACGGCCTGAACATGAAACATGTATAATACATGTATAATAAATATAAAACAAGCAAAAAAAATGTGTTTCGGGTTGGGTCAGGTTCGAACATTGTTTGACCCGAAACACGAACAGTCCAAACACGCCAAAACCCAAAAACACAAATGCTTTACGCTTTAGGCTAAAGCCTAACACGAACAGTCGAACACAATAGTCGAATACAACTCAAGCACTGAAGGTTCCGTCGGCTCCGCCTTCTTCTTCTCCGACGAGTGCGCCTTCTCATGGAGTCCGCTGCCGCCCTCTAATCGACGCGCCTCCGCCTCGCCGTCGCCGTCGCCACCCCTCGCCTCCGCCTCGCCAACGCCGAAACCCTTGCCACCGCGTGCGGCCGACCATCGTCGAGTCGTCGACAGCTTGGGGACTGGGTTCACTCGCGATCATGGCGCTCGCTTCTCGCCTCGTTTCCAAGTCCCGGCAGGTGAGGAGCCCCCCTCCAGATCCACGCGTCTTCCCCCCTCTCACCGCTCGTCAAATGTCGTCTAGAATTTCTGCTCGATGGCGCTCAACATTGGCCGTGGAGATCGGGAATTTTGTGTTTCGCAAAGTTGCCGCTTTCCGCTCGGGCGATTGTTGATGATTGTCTGTTGCTCTTCGTTGCGTGGCGATTTGATTCGGCGATTGTGTTTCTGTGCGCTTGAATTTTTAGATTCTTGTATTAAGGAAATTGCTTGTCTGATGCATTTAGTTGTCTATGAAATTCTTTGGGTTCAGTTCAAAGTTAAGCTGAAGCACTAGGCGAGCAAATGTGCTTTCGAACAACATCATGAACATGAGGTAAAGTTCTTTAAAATTGATTGATGGGTCTTTCTTGTTCGAGCAAAACTGTTAAAATGAATGGTTGGTTGGAGTGTGAATTGGCGGTAGAAGAGGAAGAAGGTCAGAGGCAATGTCTTTCGCCTTTTATCAAGCTTCGGTGTTTCATCTCATATTAGCCTCGATTCGGGGCCGGAACAGTTTTGCTGTGAGATTCTCAATTATGGATTGACAAGTTCGAGAATAGAGTAACGTATATTTGTTCTCCCGTGGATCTTTTTTGGTCTCTTCATATGTGTGGAAGCAGCTTTGCTTGATATGTGCACTCATTGTGGGAGGATGGTGGCTGCTGGAAAAAATGTTAACGCTGGCCTTTTGAGTGGGATAACTCTATTATTTGTACTTCTATGATATGTGGGTATGCACATAATGGGCTGCCGGATGAGGCAATATCACTATTTTGCCGTTGTAAAGTAGAAGGGAGCATAATTCTTGATGAAATTGCATCAATTTCAATACTGGGTATTTTGGGAATATTTGTGGCCATAATAGCTATTACAGCTTTTGGTGATAAAACCATCCCCAAATAAAGCACAGTCGAAAGCAGAACTAGCAATAGAAGCTAAGAGAAGCTTTCTCGCAACTGTCAGAATAGTAGAACAGTAACAGAATTGCAACCCCACCGTTGTAGATAGAAATTGTTTTGCTTATGGTTATCATGAATATACAGACCTGACCAGAACTGGGTAGGTCGCCGTTGCGAACTTGCGACCATTCTCCAGTTGATATGTAAAGTTGAAACCATGCTGCTGCACTGGGGATCTGAAAATAGTCTTCCCATCTTTAACCACTATGAATCCACTGTCGCCCAAATTGATAGCATGTATTTCCCCCGAAGGATGAACAAAAACTGCATGAGATTAGTTCTTTTCTGTTGTTGTTGTTTCGGGGGCCATAGAAGGAAAAAGATTGAGCTGAACGGAAGTTTCTTTCATCTATGAGAACATCTATACATAAAAGGAGGACATTTTATAGGGACCAAAAAACTTTGCCCGCTACGCTTGACGTAGATGTAAAATTTTGCTTCAGGGCATGGATGATAATCGAATGAGGTAAAAAATGATTGAATTCAATCATTTTTTGTTTGACCTTCAAAAGTTCTCCTTACAGTTTCAATGCTTTATTATTCGGAGACATGATCTGTCATGTTCTCAGAATTTATTGACCTAAAGGGATTCTAGCTCAATACACAAATAAGTATTTGTTCTGAAATAAGGTCGACGACAGTTATTTTGGCAATAACTATTTAAAGCCAACGAATGCAAGTCAAAACATGCGGTATATGCTGCTAAGCTAGTTCGTGGATTTGGGTTTCCTTGTGATGTATTAGATTTGTCAGACTGTTCAAATAATTTGCTTCTTTTAGACAAATTATGTGACTATAAGAGAGACCTGTTATCTATTGTGAACTGAAGATTTCTGCATACACTAAAGATGATTGTACTAAAGAGTATGATTTTGCCTTTAGCTTCTCATATCACCATCTCTTTTTCTTTTTCGTTTTTCTGCAGGGAAGTCTCGGGGACATCAAGTCAAACCTTGTGAGGCTAGTCAAATGGTAAAATGCAGGGACAACCAAATAGAGAGAACATCATAAGCTCCCACTCTCCACACACATGAGTAGGCCGGTGCCTATATCCTTGTTCAGCGAGGAAAAAGTAAGGTGAAACCAACACTTCGGAGATATTCAACAACAGTGCCGGTGATTTTTCTCTCAGCCCTTAAATATCATCTTCTAGGATTGCTAGATGTCTTCATCAGGGGATTCTAATGTCACAAATAGAAGGAGGAGATCTACAATGTGGGAGCATTTTAAAGAGATTCCTAATCAAGAAAAGGCTGAGTGTTTATATTGTGGCGCCCTTATTGGTTGTGCTAGTGGTCAAGGGACTAGCTCAATGCATCATCATCTAGCTAGATGTAAGGAATATCCATATGCAGACGCCGGAAAAAGGCAAAAAGTGCCTCGAGTCAAGTTGTTGGGGGAAGTAGTTCATCGGTCCTTGGAAATTTGATCGGGATGCTAGCAGAAAAGAACGCGATCATGTTTATTCTTAGTGAATTGCCTTTTAAGTTGGTAGAGCATGAGGGATTTCATCGATTTGTGAATAGAATTCAGCCAAAATTCTTAATCCCGTCATGCAATACATTGAGACATGATTGTTATGACTTATATATGGAGGAAATAAGCAAATTGAAGAAATATTTCTCTGAGACATCTCCTAGAGTATGTTTAACAACCGACACATGGACATCTTGTCAAAACTTAAGTTACATGTGTCTGACTCGCTCATTTTGTTGATGCTGATTGGAAATTGCAGAAGAAGATATTAAATTTTTGTTAGATCTCAGTCATTCTCGCTGAGATAGTAGGAAAAGCAATTGAGAAATGTTTGACTGATTGGGGGATCCACATTGTTTTTTCTATCACTGTAGATAATGCTAGTTCAAATGACTTGGGAGTTCAATACTTGAAAAAGATACTTAACTCTTGGAACTCTCTGTTGTTAAGAGGTGAGTTACTCCATATGAGATGTTATGCCCATATATTAAGTTTGATTGTTAGAGATGGGTTAAAAGACATAAACGATTCAATTGCTAGAATACGTTCAGCCGTACGTTACGTGAGATCTTCCCCTAGCAGGCTAAGAAAGTTCAAGGCTTGTGTTGAGTTAGAGAATATTGAGTCGAAGAGTCTTGGTGGAAACTCGTTGGAACTCAACATATTTGATGTTGGAATCAGCCTTAAAGTTTGAAAGAGCTTTTAGCAATATGGAATTTCGGGATAGCAAATATGCTCAAGAGCTTTCCAAGGGGAAAGGGCTGCCCACTAGTGAAGATTGGAATTATGCACGCGCTTTCTTCCATTTCTGAAGTTGTTTTTTGATACAACTATAAAAGTTTCAGGTTCTTCTTATGTCACTAGCAATAATATGGCGAAGGACGTGTATGGAATTTATATGATGATTGAAAAATATCGTGGAAATGAGGAGCAAAGCTTGCGAGAAATGGCTCAAAGAATGAAAACGAAATTCCATAAGTATTTTGGCAATGTAAACAACATTAATCTCACTTTATTCATTGCTTGCATACTTGACCCACGACATAAGTGGGATTATGTGAAGTGGATGATTGGTCATGTTTATGAAAGTAGGGAGGCAGAAATTTTACAAGAGAAAGTGATGACATCTTTGACATTATTGTTTGAACAATATCGCACGGGTGCATGCCCTCAAAGCAACTTGAGGCTAAAGAGCACAAGGATGGTAAGCATGTCAAGATCCCCAGTAGTTGGTGCTGATATTATGACTGAAATGTATTTTAGTCAAACTGGACAACAATATTTGGATGAAAAATCAGAATTGGATAAGTACTTGAGGAGGCATGTGAACGTTATAACTCTGAATTTGATATATTAAGTTGGTGGAAAGGAAATTCATCGAGATATCCTATACTTTCTACTGTTGCTCGAGATATTTTGGCTGTGCCCATCTCGACCGTAGCCTCGAGGCGGCATTTAGCACGGGAGGTCGTGTGCTCGATGTGTTTTCGTAGTTCCTTGACCCCAACCATGGCAGAAGCTCTTATATGTGCTCAAGATTGGTTACGCTCCGCGCCACTTTTACGTTCAATTGAGGAGGACTTAGAAGATCTTGAAATCTTTGAGTCGGGTGAGAAAATATGATTGTAGAATATTTATACATTTCTTTATTTTAATCTATATGTTAGTGTTCTCATTTTCATCGTGAATTTATTGTAGAATTGCCAAATACGACCACGGAGTCAAGCTCGATGTTGTCTTCTCTCGATGATTGACGTATTAGAGGTTAGTATTTTATAATATGCAACTTGTGTAAGTCCTACTTTTTTTGCGCTCCTAACAATGCTGCCCTTCTTGAATTTATTATTGGAAGCTTTGGACATAAAAGGTTATCTTTTCACTTGAAGATCCCATGTGGCCAAGAACGAGTCTTTGGTCTTTAGGGTGGATTTGGCCACCGCAGTGAGGTTCAAGATCATGGTTTGGAAGACCAAGAGGTATAAGGTAATAGTGGTGGGTGCTAATGTGACTCTTAATGATCAGGCTGCTAAGAACACCGGCAAGAAGAACAAGGATGTCAAATTAAAGTCTGGGGTGAGTAAGAATTTAGGGGGTTGTTGCTTTTGGCAGGTGGGGACTTCTGTTGTTGCTTTAGCTTTGCTTTTGCTTGACTAAGGGCTGAGTTGGACTCTCCCTTGTGTGAGGAAGGTTGAGAATGAGATTAATTTTCTGGTATTCCCCGGATAGTGGGCAGTGCTGGTTAGTGTTTGCATTAGAAATGAGTGCTGGTTAGCGTTTGGTTCTTATGATATGTAGTCCTTATCCTTCATTACATTGAGTTCTTCGGGTTGTTCGATTCCAGTCTTTGCAAACAGGGTGAATTTTGTTTGCCTTTTTAAAATTGGTGTCGTTCCAACTTCCGAGCAAGGTAGTAGTTGATTTCATCAGGAATTTTGAAATATATTTGATTCTGTGTGCTTAGTTTCTGATGCATGCCTCCTGCAGATAGAACCGATATTGTTGATGAAGCAATCACATTCTTCCGGGCCAATGTCTTTTTAGGAACTTCGATATAAAGAGTGCCGCGGATAAGCTCTAATTTATTTGACATTCTACATCAATGTGGCACTAAATTATGCATGTGCTCATTTGTAGAAGATACATTCATTTGCGGCCCGATGCCCGTTTGACTCTCACCCGAAAAAAAAAAAAAAAAAAAAAAAAAAAAAGACCCGACCCGACCCGACCCGACCCGACCCGAATTTCCTATGCGAGTTTAACATGTTTCGGGTCGGGTCGGGTCGAGTCACAGTATGTGACCTGTATGTTTCGGTCGGGTCGGGTAACATCAAGACCCGACCCGACCCGACCCGTTTACACCCCTAATATTCATGGCCAACCCTGTTGGCTTGAAGAAGGAATCACCGCGGGAAGTGGCCAAAGGGTCAAAAGCACGTTACTTAGGAAGCAAAGAAAGCACTTCCGCAAGCAATTTCTTCCCTTCGGGGCTTTGGGACACCACTTTGTATGACTCAACAAGAGTCTGGGGAATCGTTTGGTGAAGTAAGCATCCAAATCACTAGAATCTGATCCGAGGATCGCTTGTCAGAATCATCAAAGCAATAAAAGATATGAGCCTTGTACGCGTGCGGCTGTAAATATCACCACTTACCTCAACATGTTCTGAAGCACCCACGAGGTGATTGAACTTATTTCGCACGACTCTCAATAAGTCTCTGACACTGCTTCCATCATAAAGCTTACATCTGTGTAGACGTAGGAACATCTTCATCTATTTTCTTAATCCAATCCTCATCAAAAACCAATTGCGCAATGTTCTCCAAATTTTTGGGAAGATCTGAATTGCCTTTCCTAGCTTCAGCTTTTGATTCCACTTTATGAGTGACGACCCTGATGCTTTGAGAGGAACTGATTTGGCTTTCGTAGCTTCCGCTTTTACTTTGACGCTGACGTCATGAAGAAATTTCAATCTCATATATGAACTCTAAAAAAATGGATGGTGAAGCACCTCCGATGCCTTTAACCCGCTAGTCATAAAAAGTAATTTATTATTGACCCAACATTTCAAAGGAATCAATTACACGAACAATATTGAAATGCACACCACCTGTGGTGGCGGTGTCGTTGGTTGGGCACTGGTTCCTTTCACGAGAGGTCCAACGTTTGATTCTCGGTGTCGTCAAGCGACTTACCCGACAGGCAAGAGTGGTGGTGACTCTACCTGTCCCTAGGGTTTTACTTTGCCGCAAAGCGGCGAGCGGGGTTCCCTGGGTTACCAAAAAAAAAAAAAAAAAAAAAAAAACAATACTGAAATAGACCGACTTCTTGACTTTAAAAGCATCGCAAGTTTGGCATTCATGCAATCTTTAAAATAATTAAAATTGCATTAGCTCAATGAAAGAGTAACCAAAATGTCTGAAAACTTCCATGAAATTCACAATTCACAAATCCGGGATGAAGGCAGTAGTTATTTGACTACAACAAGAACCTAGGAATTATTTACTCCAAGTATTTTAAATTATAAATCTAATCATCCTGTCCCTAGGATTCTTATTTCATAGTGAGCGCCATATGCTAAAACCCCCGGAATCTTCATACGAAATCCTCTTCAGTGCACGTAGAGCAAATCTAATATTGCGCTAGGAATGATTGGAATTTATTTGTTCGTGGGTGGGTAACAAATTTATACCCCTAACAACTAGGCTTCCGACAATGATCATCTTACGTTGGAATATCACAATTGTCAAAGGCATTTAGGTTATCACATGGTCAACCTTTTCTTCGGCTTCTATTGTCAGTTTCCAAAATAAATAAGTGGGATCTACACATTTTTTGCTCATCAAGTAGAGCCCCACAGCAGTAAAGATATTTAAGCCATGGTCGATGAGTTTCAGGGCGCCTTTAATGCTCATGAGATTAAGTGATGCAGGAAAGTGGAAATCGGTCAACTGACAATGGTTGTAAAATCTATAAAATGGCAGAATGGAAAAGGTAGTGATGCAAAATAACGATGACAATATACACTCACCTCGATTCGGGATCTTGGCTTAGTAAACGTGAAATCAAATCATGAGCTTCCGGCATATCTTTCACCAAGGATAGGTTCGGATTGTTGAAAGCAATGTTGTCACCAAATAGATGTTTTCCACAAGTGACGCAAAAGAACAAGACACACCCTAAACTAAACAAATCCATTGCCTATGTTTGGCGCCCACCATCACGAGACACTTCAGGTGCTTGATATCCTTTGGTTCCACAACCTGCAAGACAAACAACGAAGATCAATGAAAGAGCCCTCATCACTTGGACAAAATATAGATGGATATAATAGATTCACCAATCAATGAAGGGAGACCATGGCAAAGACTATTAAATCTCCACAAAATTTACCATGACATAAGAAGCAATACAAAGCAACCTAACTTCCAACATAACAGTCTTCTTTAAAAGAAGAAATTGTTCTAACAAAGTAAAATTATAGGTCTAATATTTTTAGCCAGGAATCCGAAGACAATTTACCACTGTATAGATTCGGATTATGCACGGATCAATATTGAAGAAAAGAAGATCAAGGGTCTGAATAAAGCTATCATGAGCACTTACTAGCGGCATGATATCCCAAGGAAGATCTATCATCAGGAAGGCATCTGCTCATGCCCATATCAGATAGCTTAGCATGAAATGGATTCTTAGTAATCAAGACGTTTGTAGGCTTTAAGTCCTGATGGATTATTCCCAAGCTATGCAATTGGTTGAGTCCTTTTACCATATCCCTGTATCATAATATAGAGAAGACATCATGACTTCAATCAAGAATTTATTTGGAATCAAATAGTATCCTGGCCACTCAAAGGCATTGGATACATAAGCCATATCCTTTTGGAAATTAAGGAGTTTCTCTAACACACTAAGACCTAGTAAGGATGTCAAAAGTACATGTTGACACCTAAATTTTGACAATTTATTTAAGTGTTTATTAATTGCATTAGAAAATTAGGAATTAATTTCTAGCCCTTTAACAAATTTTTTTTATTAAAATTGCATCACATATAGACATTAGGAGCATTTGCGTCACTACTTTTAAAATTTATCAAAAAAATTAAAATTAATTTTTAAAAAAGATTCGGAAAAAACGTCGGGTCGGGCTGGATCTGACCTGGGCCCGACCCGCTCCTTTTCTTTTTCTTTCCCCGCGCTGGGCCCGGCCTCGGCCCAGCCCCTTTTTCCCTTTCAGCCCGCGAGCGAGGGTCTTCCTCCTCTGTGTCGGTCTTCGAAGACCTGCAAAAAAAAGAAAGAAACAGAACAGAGGGAGCGGCAGAAGACAGAGCAGAAGAAGGGAAGCAATGAAAGCTTGGCTGCGGCGGGGCAGCGCCTGCAGTTGACGGAGCCCAAGAAAACCTGTAGCCGTTGTAGCTGAAAACAGACCGAAGTCCGTCCTGAGGAGAAGACCGGGTGCAGGCATATATAGAGCAGGGAGGCTGGACTGACCGAGGACAATTTGAGCTGAAGATGGAAAGGAAAGAGAGCTGGCACGGCAGGACGACGACCTGCAAAAGGGAAAACAGAAGCATAACACGAGCAGACCAGAAAAGGGGGGGGAACAAAAGGGAGACCAAGCACAGAGAAAAAGCGGAGGAATAGAACCGAGAAAGGGGAAGAGGTGTCGTCGACGCTGCCCTACCGCCGTCCGAGCCGCCGCTGCCCTCCAAGCGCCGACCTACAGCACTCGCCGCCGCTGCTCCCGACGCCGAACCAGCCGAAGACAACCAGAACCGCGAGAGAGGAGAGGAGTCGAGACAGTGAAAGCCGAGAGTGAACGAAGAACGAGAGGGAGCCTCGGCTGACCACTT